>MDKH01139372.1:0-36356 GCA_005239495.1 Nicotiana undulata | reverse complement strand
CACTTCTCAAACTCAATAGCCAATATTTCCAATCAATAATAGATTACCAAGTAAAGACAATTTAATAACATATTAAACATGGAAGGAATACTACACTTTCTATCAAAATAGACTCACGGGCATGCTCGACACACATTGCATAGGTACTCGTCACCTCACCTATGCAATGAACATGATATTCACTTAGCACATAGCAAATAATACCTATTCCCTCACCAAAGTTAGGCAAGACACTTACCTCGGGTCCAAAAATAGAACGATCAACCCCTTAACACCGCATTTCCTATATAATCCGGCTCCAAAACGGTATTATCTAGACATATTTAACTCAAGTGTATCAATAATGACTCAATAAATCAAACCCATAGTCTAATTATCCATTTCTAATCGTTCTTCCTCAAATTCCAAAATTTGACCCCGGGCCCATGTAGTCGAAACTCGAGGTTCGGACCAAAACGCGATTACCCATATCCCCACGATTAAGAATATACAATTTGTTTTAAGATTCGACCCCAAATTGGGGTTGAATCACCCAAAAATCCCAAAAACCTAACACTACCCACTTACCCCAAATTCTACCTTAAATTGCATGTTTTTGGCTTAGGAATTAAATAACGATTAATGGAAATGAAGGAAATAAGTTAAGATTTACTAACCTACGAAGTATTGGTGAAGGGAAGCTTCAATGGATGCCTAAGGGGTTTGGAGAAGGGAGAGTTAGTGTGTTTTTATGAAAATCCCGGAATAACACTGTTTTGGGACTTTAATATTTCACTGGATGATTTCCGCACCTGCGGAAATTTAATCGCACCTGCGGTCCCGCAGGTACGGAAAAGTGGTCGCATCTGCGATCTTGGGCCAGCCCAAGAGGGGCCGCTCCTGCGGACAAAGCTCCGCTCTTGCGGAGGCCGCTCATGCGGGGATTTGGTCGCCCCTGCGGGAATTCCCGCGCCTGCGGTCTCGCGCCTGCGGGATGAGTCTCGCGCCTGCGGACTCTGGGCAAAAGGGCTAGGGTCACTCCTGCGAGGCTGGGACCGCAGGGGTGGTCCCGCACTTGCAGCTGGGCAACCGCACCTGCGGTCACACCAGCTGCTGTGCACCAGCAGTGGTTTTTGCTGGTTTTTGGTCTCGCGCGGGGGCCGGGAGGCACCTGGGCCTACCCGAGCCCCCGTCCAAATATACCAACAAGTCCTAAATCACTAAGCGGACTCGCTCGAACTTTCAGAACACGAAAAACAACAACGAAATTCGAAATCAAACGCCAAAACTTATTTAATCAACACTTAGGAACTTAAAATTCAGGAATTCATTTCAAATACGCCGAACCGGCCTAAATTGCTCGGGATGGCATCAAACTTTGCAGATAAGTTATAAATGACACCACGGAACTATTACCGGTCTCGGAATCTCACTCGGACCTCGGGAACATCACATCGCTTTCCAAGCCGCATTTCAAATTCTTTAAAACTTCAAAACCCCATTTTGATCCGAAACCACTTAATTCATGCCCGTTTTACACCAAATTTCACAGATAAGTCACATAACATATAATAAACCTGTTCCGGGCTCCGGAACCATAATGCGAGCCCGGCAACACGGTTTTCAAATAATTATTTATTTTCAAAATCCTTTAATATTTTCAGAAAACAATTTTCTTTAAAAATTCATTTCTCGGGCTTCGGACCTCGGAATTCGATTCCGAGCATATGCCCAAGTCCCATATTTTCCTACGGACCCTCCGGGACCGTCTAATCACGGGTCCGGGTCCGTTTACCAGAAATGTTGACTAAAGTCAACTATATTCATTCATTAATTATCAAAACTCATTTTCATCAACTTTTCACATAATAGCTTCCCGGCTACACGCCCGGGCTGCGCACGCATAACGAGGTGAGACTAATGGAGGCTCTCGGAGCCTCGGAACACAGATAAGGCTTAAATTACATAAGATGACCTTTTAGGTCATCACACCCGACCCTCGGGCCCGCATCTTGGAACTCGAAAAAATTTATACCAAAACGATCCTCGTCATCTCACGAGTCCGTACATATAAGAACTCTAAAATCGGAGTCCATTTGACCCCTCAAATCATCCCTAAAAGGTCTCATATTCTCAAGCCCTAATTCCATCTTTTTCTACTGATTTTCATAAATTAAACAATGATAATTTAGTCCTTAATCACATATAATCGAGTTATAGGGTCCAAAATCCTTACCTCAATGAAGAACAATGGGTTTTTCTCTTCAAAATCGCCTCAAAAGCTCTCTTCCCGTTCAAAAATGGTGAAAAAGTGGGTATTGGTCGCGGAGGGTTTATTAAATACTGCCCAGTGATTTCCTTAATCGCGATCGCAGAAAGACCCTCGCGATCGCGAAGAACAACTTCGCTGGTCACCAAAATTACCCTACGCGATCGCGATCTATACTCTGCGATCGCGATGCTCTACCCTTCACACCTACACGATCGCGAACCACCGACCGCGTTCGCGAAGAACAAACGCATGACCCCAGACTCGACCTGCCAACACTACGCGATCGTGACCTGACATCACGCGATCGCGATGAATAAACCTCCAAAGCTACGCGATCGTAGCCCGACCTCCGCGATCGCACTGAGAAATTATCCTGGCCACCCTCAACTCTATGCGATCGCGGACCTTTCCTCACGATCATGATGAACATCTTGCTGTTGTGCTAACACCAGAAAACAACAGATTTTTCCAAGGCCAAAATGCCCGCTAACCATCCGAAATCAATTCCGAGCCCCTCGGGACCCCAACTAAATTTACCAACACATAATAAATGATCATTCAAACTTAGTTGCACTCTCGTAACACCAACAATAACATCAAAACACCAAAATCACATCGAATTCAAGCCTAAGAACTTTGAAATTTCTAAAATCCACCAATGATGTATCCAAAACACATCCGATTGACCTGAAATTTTGTAGACATATCCAAAATGACATTACGAATCTATTTCAACTTTCGGAATTCCATTCCGACCCCGATAGCCTATTTTCCACTGTCGACCGGAAATCACCAAAAACTAACTTTCGCCAATTCAAGTCTAATTCTACACCAGACATCACAATAATATTCTAAACACACTCCTAAGTCCCAAATAACCTAACGAAGATATCCGACCCTTAAAATCCGTATTCCGAGGTTATTTGCCAATAAGTCAACTCTCAGTTGACCTTTCCAATTATAAGGCTATTTTTAAAGACTAAGTGTCTCAATTCTCACTACAACCATTCTGATTCCGAGCCTACCAACTCTAACACATCTTAAACAATATAACCAACATATAACAAGGCAATAACAGTAAATATAATGCAAATTCTACGTAACGACCGACCGAGTCGTTACAGTTATCCATCAGTTCGAGTGCAATGGAGAAGTCAGCCGGTTGAATCATCTACTTGGTCCGAGTCGGACATGCGGAGTAGATATATACACCTTTTCACCATCCTAGGTAACTTTTTAATTTCATTCGAGGACGAACGTTTGTTTTAGAGGTGGAGAATGTGATGACCAATTCATCTTTAAATTTAATATTCATTTATATGTTTTGAGACCTCTAATAGAACCATTCAGCTTTTCTCGACTTGCGTGTGCATTCCGTATAATGTTTTGAGAAGATTTTATATGAAAATTGATAAAAATGTGAATTTGTGCTTTAAAACTCACTTAAGTTGACTTCGGTCAATATTTTGAGAAAATGTACACGAATAAGTATTTTTACGATCCTGACGGAATCGTATCGTGATTTAGGACTTGGGCGTATGTCGGAATTTAACTTGGAGGTCCCTAGCTTGAGTTTTCGCCAATTATTGAAAATTAGAAGTTTGAAAGCTTAAAGAGTTTCCAGTTTTGACTGATATTTGACTTTATTGATACCGGGTCTATATTTTGATTCCAAAATTTGGTATAGTTCCATTAATATATTTATGACTTGTCTTCCAAATTTGGTGCCAAATGGAAGTGATTTGACGTGATTCGGACGTCCGGTTGTTAAAATAGAAATTCTTAAGTTTCATTAAAAATTTCATTTGGTTTGGTGTCTTATTCGTAGTTCTAGATATTATTTTGGTATTTTGATCGCGTGAGCGAGTTCGTTTGATATTTTTGGACTTGTGTGCATGTATGGGTTGGAGGCCCGAGGGCTCGGCTGAGTTTCGGATAGCTTATAGACCTTTTGAACTTTGGAAAAATCTGGTTTTGAGCTTCAGTTGTCATCTGGTGTGTTGTCCTTCGCGATCACGAAGGGATATTTGTGAGCTGTGATTTTTACTCTTTTCATTCGTGAAGAGAGGCACGCGATCGCATAAGGTTGGCTCCCAGTGCATTGCGAACGTGTAGAGTTGATCGTGTTCGCGAAGAGGAAATGAGACAGAAGCTGGGGCACTCAATTTGTGCTTCGCGATATCTGAAGGGTTATGCTTCGTGTTCGCGTATGGGACGTCGCGTTCGCGTAGTGCAAATTGAAAGCACGTGCAATTTGTGCTTCGCAATCGCAAATAGTAAACTGGACCCGGGCAGAAATTGTTCTACGCAATCGCCAAAGGATTTTCGCGATTGCGATGAGTAAATCCATGGACAGCAGAACTTAAGTTCTGAAAATGGAATTTCGTCCCATTTTTCATTATCCGCGATTTCGATTTGGGCGATTTTCAGAGGTGTTTTTTACAAGTTCGAATTTACATCATGAATCCGTGAATTTGAAAGGTAATCTGATGTCGGAATTCGATAATTTTTTATGGTTGAACTCATATCGGAATGAGTGTTTGGATTTTGTGATTTTTCTACATTTGAACAAGCATTATTTCGAGAAGCTTTTTGTATATAAATGTAAATAGACATTCCAAGTTATCTTTTTTCTATTTTTTTTAATCTCCTCTCATATTTTCAATTAGTGCCTTTTAAATTTGAAGGGGGTTGAGTAGGCAAGTATATATATATATATATATATATATATATATATATATAAAGCATGAATGCCTTTTGTTGTTCACCTTTTTTACCCTTTAAAATTAAAGTTTACACTAGACAAAATAGTCATTTAGTTATTTTTTTAATATTTAGGAATATTCATTTAATTAATTTCCTAAATAGAACAGTCATTTAATTATTTTCCTAATATTTAGGACTTTTAAATCAACTAAAATTTACTTATTAGTAATTATTTTCTTATTTAATTATGTAGATTACTCCCACCCCAACTTTGTATCTTAAACGTGTGTAAACATTATGCTTCAGGTAGTAGTTACTTTTTTTATTTTGGCATTTTACTTAAAATAGAGGGTTTGAATTTTTACTCTCTAATAAAGTGGTTAAAAGTAATTAAATTTAAGAATTTATTATAATCATATGTTTATCAATATTTTTATCATGTACAAATAGATTTTACGTTGAGAAAACTTTATACTTAAATTATCTTTCTAATAGTTAAAGTTTTAAAAATAATTAAAATTCTCTACGTGAAATGTCATATCAATATTTTTATCCTTTGAACATAGAATTCTTATTGGTAATAATATATTATAGTTAAATAACTTAAGATGATCTAATTAATATTAAGAATTTGAATCAAGAAAAACTATTTCCTCTAATGTCGAGAATGGATAATAAATTCTTAAACTAATTTAACAAAATAAGCTTTAGAATCAACTAATTAGATAGAAAATTCAATAAATTCATCAATATAAATAATTCCAAAAGTTGTAGTGTACATAACAAATATTGATGGTAGAAGAAATAAAAATAATAAAATAAAATTAATTACAATATAATATTGAGAGTCAAATTGATAAAACTACAAACTTAAAGTAACAAGGATGAAATAGTAGAAGACAAAATATATTCTAAATAAGTTATCATGATTTGTTTTTCCGTTGCGTTTGTCCAACAAAGGATAAGTTCCTATATTTTTTATTTATTAAGTGATGTATTATAAAATGTTAACTCAACATTGGTCAATTTTTAGACTTTACATAATCACTTATTTTTTTCTTTCCTCGGAGCTATAGAGCCAACATCTACATTCTCAAATATCTAAAAGATAAAAAAATTTAATATTTTAATTTCCATTTATTTGAAAAATATTTGGAGCATTGCAATGAACTATTTTTGTGTCATTTGTTTGTTTCGGGTATTAAGTTTGATGGTCTGTATTCTATTTTGATGATCTAACAAACTTTCGTGTGAAAACCCAGCTAACGGACCTGATATGTAGCCAGCACAACCAGTCAGCTTTAACTCAAGAATTCTGGACAGTGTACTGTTGAACTCATAGGGAACAACTGAGGGGCTTGATCCCTTGACAGTCTCACAGACAAAAGTACTAGTCAACTCTACAGCTGGAAAGCTGTGACAGCATAGTGACGGCCTGCTACAGTGCAGTAACAGTGCAACCGTCACTTCCCATTGGTTGAAAAGTGTACTACTTAGGTATGAGCATCCCCCTTGGGATATCCTAGGGTTATAATATCTTGTTTGGAGACAAACAAGATATACACTTGATCATTAACTAAAAACATTCTCTCAAGCATTGAAGAGGGCTCTAGCATTGAAGATTCAAGTGTGTCAAGAGCAAGAAGACAACTCCACTAAGACGGAACAATTTCACCTTGTGTCATTAGTGTCCTTAGTTGAGTTGTAATCTTGCATTTTATTTTTCACTGTATCCTATTTGCTTTTGTAGAAGCACCGTGTTAGGAATCTCTCAACCATAAACCTTGTACGTTTGTGTTGTGACTAGTATAGTCATAAGTGAAAAGTCTTTGTAACTACTGAGTGATAAAGTGCTTGTAATAGGTATTACAAGTTAGTGTGTTTAAGTCTTTGTAAGAGTGTCATTACAAAGTGGCTTGTAATAGTTTAGATTACAAGTTAGTGAAGTTGAAATCAAGTGTAGGTCGTGGTTTTTGTCCCCTTGAGTGGGATTTTTCCACGTAAAAATCCCGTGTCTCTTTTACTTGCTTTCTTAGTGTACTTCTCTGAGGGAACTGGAAGAGGACCAGGTCTCTCTACAGTTTGGTGGACTCACAGAAATTATCAATTGGTATCAAAGCAGGTTCTTTCTAAATGGTTAACACCTAGAAAGGATCTCTAATGGTTGTTCCACCAAACTTTGAAGAAGGACAATCAACATATCGACCTCCTAGATTCAACGGTTAGTACTATGGGTGGTGGAAAACCCGTATGCACGACTTCATAATGGTTGAAGATTCTGAGCTATGGGACATCATTTGTGATGGTCCCCATGTTCCTATGCATAAGGTAGGAGAAGAAGGTCTGTTGGTGCCAAAGACCAGGAAGAAGTTCAACGATGCTGATAGAAAAGCAGTGGAAAAGAACTTTCGTGCAAAGAAAATTCTGGTGTGCGGTATAGGACCTGACGAGTACAACAGGATCTCGACATGTCAATCAACCAAAGAAATTTGGGAAGCTTTGCAGACAGCTCATGAAGGAAAGACGTAAGTGAAGCAGTCCAAAATCGACATGCTCACTACTGAGTATGAGCTGTTCAGGATGAAGGACGATGAATCTATACAAGATATGCATACTAGATTCACCTCCATCATCAATGAGCTTCACTCACTGGGAAAGGTCATTCCAAGAAACAAGCTAGTGCGAAAGATTCTGAGTGTTCTGCCTAGCTCCTGGGAAAGCAAAGTAAATGTTATCACTGAAGCAAAAGACTTGCAAGCTCTAACAATGGATGAGTTGATTGGAAACCTGAAAACATATGAGAAGAAAAAGAAGAAAGATAGTGAAAGAAGAGAACCTACGAAGGAGAAGAACCTGGTTCTTCAAGCTGAAAAGCATGAGTCAAGCGAAGATGACAATGACATGGCTTATCTCACTAAGAGATTCCAGAAGATGGTTCAAAGGAACGGGGGAATACCAAGAAGAGGCAACTCAAGCAAGCCTAGAAACTATGACTTGTGTCATAAATGTGGTGAGCCCAGACACTTCATAAAAGACTGCCCGCTCCTGAAGCAGGAGCCCTACAAGCACAACTCTGACAAAGATGCAAAGAGGAACCAGGTTCCTGACAAAATATTCAGCAGAAAAAGCGCAGCTGACAACGTTGTGAAACAGGCCCTTGCTGTATGGGGAGATTCATTGAGTGAATCAGAAGAGGAACCTGAAGTAGAAAATAGCTCCATGATGGTAGTAGAGAACAAGTCCAAGGAGTACGACTCACTATTTGCTCTCATGGACCAGTCAAATGACGAAGAAGAAGACGGCAAAGATGAGGTAAACTTCAGGGATGTTTAGAGAAATCTGAAGTCCTATTCTCCTAAAACGTTAATGTCATTGTCAAATGTTCTCATTGATACTTACTACAACTTAGTTGAAGATAAGGACACATTGACCATAGAACTAGGTGAAGTCGAACAAACTGGAGATGATCTAGTTGTGTGTGTGGTAGATTTGAAAGAAACCATAGGTGATCTTGAAAGAGAGAAAGAATCTCTAACTTGTAAAATTAGTAGTGTTGAAAATGAGAGAGATGACCTAGTGGTGGTGGTTGTGGACGTTAAGGAGACCATAAAAACCCTTGAAAAAGAAAAGAAAATAGTAGAAGAAAAAACAAGAAAGATAGAAAATGAGAGATGATCTAACTGTAGTGGCAGTAGATCTGAAAGAAACAATGGAGAATCTGAGTAATGAAAAGGATAGCCTGCGTGAGAGGATTAATGCAGTTGAGCATGAAAGAGATGATCTTCTAGTAGTGATCACTGACTTAGAGGAAACTATTCAAGGACTCAAACTAGAACCTGGTGCCTCAAGTGTGGATAAAGGAAAAGAAATAGCTAGTGAAAAACATATCAAGATTGAAAAAGAACTGAATGATGTCAAAACGAGTCTATGCTGTGAACTTGAGAAAAATAGGCAGTTGCAAGCTGAAATGAGTAAATTAAAATCTGATCTTAAAAAATCACTGAATTGGACCTGGTCCACAGATGCTATCACTGCCATGTACTTCAATAACAGTGGAAAAAGGCAGGGAATTGGGTTCCAAAAGGAGAAAACTCCTTACAACCCTCACAACAAATATGTCACGGTCCCAGACAATTGGCTTTGTACCCATTGTGGAAACAACAGGCACTTCAAGGAAAGCTGCCCAGCAAGGGATCAGTCAGTTCAGAAAAATAGAATGTTTGCTGGCAAGTGGAACACCAATCAAGGACCAGGTCCCAGCAAGAAATATCAACCTCTGCCTGCATGGACTAGAGGAGCACTTATTCATCCCTTTCCTAACTACAAGGGACCCAAACATGTTTGGGTTCCTAAGTCTAACCATTGATTTAATTGTGCAGGGATCACTGAGAGGAACTGGACTACAATGGATCATGGACATCGGATGCTCAAAGCATATGACTGGAAACACCATGGATTTTCTCTCATTGAAAGCCCTGCAGGGAGGAGATGTATCCTTTGGAAATGGGAAGAAGGGATACATTCTCGGTGTTGGAAGGGTCGGAAGATCTCTGGAGCACTCAATTGAAAATGTGTACTATGTGGATGGCTTGAAATATAGACTAGGGAGTGTCTCTCAAATTTGTGATAAAGGAAACAAAGTGGAATTCATGTACAAGGTGTGCACTATTACTAGCCTAGTAACTGGTGAAGTGGTGTTGATAGCCAAGAGACATAAGAACATCTATGTTGCTGATTTCGAATCATTGGAAGCTGGTGAGATGAATTTCTTGAAGACAGTTGATGATGATGCAGAGCTATGACATAGAAGACTTGGTCATGCTAGTTTTTCCCTCCTGAATAAGCGGATACAGAAGGACCTGGTTCGTGGTCTGACAAACTCCAGATTCAAAGAGCACAGAGTCTGTGATGCATGTGCTAAAGGAAAACATGTGAAATCATCCTTTAAGCCTAAAAAGGATGTCAGCACATCTAGACCTCTTGAACTTCTTCACATGGATCTGTGTCGACCCATGAGAATTCCAAGTAGAGGTGGAAAGAAGTACATCTTCGTGATTGTGGATGACTACTCAAGATTCACTTGGACACTATTTCTTAGAAAAAAAGATGAGACATTTGGAGTATTTGTGGCTTTTGTCAAGAAAAGCCAAGTGAAGATGGAATTGAAGGTAGCTTGCATCAGATCTGACCATGGGACTGAATTTGATAATGCAAAATTTGATGAGTTCTACACTGAAAATAGAATCACGCACAACTTCTTAGCTCCTAGGACTCCTCAGCAAAATGGAATAGTGGAAAGGAAGAACAGAACCCTGGAAGATATGGCACGAACAATGCTCATCGACAGTGGAATTGCAAAGAACTTTTGGGCAGAAGCAATCAACACTGCGTGCTACTTGGTGAACAGGTGCATGATCAGGTCCTTCCTAAACAAAACCACATATGAAATGCTCAATGGAAGAAAACCAAAGATAACTCATCTGAGAGCCTTTGGATGTAAGTTCTATGTTCTAAATAATGGAAAGGATCAACTTGGAAAATTCGACGCCAAAAGTGATGAAGGAATATTTTTTGGGCTACTCTTCTCAAAGTAAAACATACAAAGTGTACAACAAGAGAACCCAATGTGTAGAATAAAGTGTTCATATGCTATTCAACGAGACTCCTTCCTCAAATAGGGATGGAAATGATGATGATCAAGACAATGAACCACTCCTGGTTCCTGGAGAGATTAGGGGTGTGCATTCGAATCGGTTTATCGATAAATCGAATCGATTATTTGTTATCGGTTTATCGATTTATCGATTTCGATTTCGAAATTTTCCTTATCGAGTTATCGATTTCGATTTCAATTTTATCGTCTTCGGTTATCGGTTTATCGATAAACCGATAAGATATACTAAAAAGACAAATATAACCTTATTCTATAATACCCTTTCCTTTACCCTAAGTCCCTAACCTTATTGTTTCCTCTACCCATTCTTTAGTTTATGCCAAAATGTGTATACAGATTATAACAAACAGTATTTGCAAAGCTTATTTGTTCTATTCGAAAGCATTTGGTGACATGCTAGTACTTTATTTTAATTTGTCTTAATTTTTCCTTTCTTGTCATCTGTGTTTAGCCATCTCAAATTTGATAAAAAGTTGTCATCTTAAAAGGATAATTACCGTACTAAAGACAGAAAGGGAAAAATAATCAGTTCAGAATAATTAACTAAGGTCTAGTTGTGTAAAGAAATAAGCTTGTAATTATATGCACATATAGATATCTAGTCCTATTTGCATAGTTTTTCTATTCGAAAAGAGTGCGGTTTATATTTTTCTTTCATTTTGGTGAAAAAAGCATATCGGTAATTGCATCTGAACTTTTCAATTGCATAGTTAACGGGTCAATTGATTTTTTGGTTCTTTACAAATTTATTTTTAGTTTTATGACCCTATCATTTTTACACATGGGAGATTTACTTTTACACGTAAGAGATCTATCTTTTACACATAAGAGATCTAAAAAGGTCACTTTCTTAAATTGAAAATTATTTAAAGGCATGATACACAAATAACACTAACTTTTCGGGGGTTTGCTTTAAGATATATTTAATGCGTCTCCGTGCACTTGCACCTATTATTTCGATTACTGTTTCCTTCCATAAGAAAAAGTTGCTATCCAAGAACTAATTAAGATAAATAGTTTAGTTTCGTTGCATGTGCTTGTTGACACATTTTTTATGTTATAAACGGTGTTCGTCTTATTTTAGCTTTTTTTTGTCCATATTAGTTAGGTGTGTTTATAGCAATATATTTTTCGTGGAATCCCACAAATTTTCTTATTGGTGTAATCGATAACCGAATCGATAAGCCCCAAGAATCGATAAATCAAAATCGAAACCTTATTGAAACGATAACGATAAGTATATTTACAAATCGATAATCGATAAGTAGTTATCGATAAGGGTCAAAATTGAATCGATAAATCGAATGCACACCCCTAGGAGAGATATCTGGCGTCTCAAATGGCAAAGTTGACATGATGAGCCAAACTAAAGAGATAAGTGAAGGCAATTCAACCTCCTCCTCCAGTTAACAGGAGGAACCTGGTACCCCAATCTCTCCCACTGAAGCTAAAGAAAGAGTCGGAGATGCTGTGGAAGGTACTCCACAGGTAGCAGAACAAGAAGTGCAGGGAAACTCCTCTGATCTACCAAGTTCCTCCACACATCAAATACAGGTCCCAAATTGGAAACATAAAAGCTCTCATCCTCTTGATAACATAATCACTCCTCTTGATTCCGGAGTCCAAACCAAATCCAAAACCAGAAACTCTCTAGCCTTCTCAGCCTTTCTATCCCAAATAGAACCAAAAAATATCAAGGAAGCTCTAAAGGATGCAGATTGGATCATTGCTATGCAGGAAGAGCTCCATCAGTTTGAAAGAAACAAAGTCTGGCACCTGGTACCTCGACCCTCAGACAGAACTATCATAGGCACCAGGTGGGTGTTCAGGAACAAGCCGGATGAGAACGGGAAAACAACTAGAAACAAAGCAAGTTTCGTTGTTCAGGGTTACAATCAAGAGGAATGGATTGATTATGATGAAACATGTGCTCCGGTTGCTCGCATGAAAGCCATTTGGATTCTCATTGCTTTTGCATCTCATATGGAATTTACCTTATTCCAAATGGATGTGAAAAGTGCATTCTTGAATGGATATCTCAAGGAAGAAGTATATGTCAAGCAACATCCTAGG
Organism: Nicotiana undulata; assembly: GCA_005239495.1. Classification (NCBI taxonomy): domain Eukaryota; kingdom Viridiplantae; phylum Streptophyta; class Magnoliopsida; order Solanales; family Solanaceae; genus Nicotiana; species Nicotiana undulata. The sequence goes on along the minus strand of MDKH01139372.1, from coordinate 23,652 downwards.
TTTTAAAGTCATTCTCACCCAGAGTATGTCTTCAAACTGGACAAAGCTTTGTATGGTCTGAAGAAAGCCCCCAGAGCTTGGTATGAGAGGCTTTCCAAGTTCCTACTGGATAAAGGATTCACTAAAGGAAAGATTGACAACACCCTATTTATCAGTGGAGGATCAGGCCTACTCTCTCCCAGAGGTCATCATCTTTGTACCTGATTCCTCCTCACTCCCTATAGAAACAGAAACTCCTCTTACTCCAACACTCATTGCTCATCATTCTTCATCTGAAGAAACAGAAACTTCTTCTACTCCAACACCCATTGCTCCTTTTTCTTCATCTGAACCACCAAGAGAAACCCAGTCACTGAAGTTCCTCCAGCCTCTGAAGCCTCAAAGGACAACCCTGACCAGTACCTTAACTCCTCTCTCCTCGATTCCTCGACTACCATGGAGTCTATGGTAAAAAGGAGGCGGCCAAAAACATAATGGCCATTGCCTTTGAGAACCTTCCCTCGGAAGGGGCTCCTTCTCTTCCTAAGTCTCAGGGAGTAGATCCTTCCTTCCTAGGGGATGAGGGGACCATGGTCCTATTTTAGTCATCTGTCCATGAGTCTGTGCACGATAAATCTGGTAAGGAACCTGGTTTACCTCTCCAAAAGACCCCCCAGGAACCCATCTTCTATACTCCTTCTCTAGAGTCCATCCCTACTTCTTCTGAGCCCACAAATGACGATGATGACGATGCCATGGTCTTGAGTGCTCGCTTTAAGCTTCGTCAGAAAGTGAGCATTCCGGAATCTTCTGGGAAGCGACCATCTACACGGTTGCACAAAAAGGAAGCCCTTGACTCAGCTCTTGAGAAAAGCAAGAAGAGCAGTAAGAAGAAGAAGAAGAGGCTGATGAAGGAAGGAAAATTGGTAGTGGATGAATCCATACCAGTAGTTGTAGTAGAATAGGAAACTGCAGAGGAACCTAGTTCCTTGGTGGGGAGAACATCTTATTCAAAGAAGTATGTGCCTGAGAGTGTAGTTAAAGAACAAACGAAACTGCTTCTGTCACCCACAAAAGGTGGTGGGAAGCTTAAGAAAGGTGAAGGCGGTGAAACAAGTGCTAGGAAGTCTGTCACTGCAGAAAGTGCAAAGGGAAAATCTGTGCAAGTATCTGGTAAATGGAAAAGGGAGTTGGAAATAATTGGGGGACCTGGTTCTGTGGAAGTGGAAGGAAAATGTTCAAAGTCAGATAATGTTGTGGGGTCGTATGTTTGACCCTGAGATCTATGAGATGGCTGGGATGAGCCAACTAATGGCTATGGTGGAGTTTCAGAAATGGGAGCACTTATTCAATGTGAGTGTGCCCCAAGTTTTTGAGGATGTTGTGCGCGAGTTTTATGCTAGTTTCTGGACCCCTGCTGAGGGTCATGTTTGTGTTGTGGTGGAAGGTATTGATTTTGTCTTCGATGATGTCGCTCTTTGAACAGTTCTCAATGTTCCATCTAGGGGGCTGCCTTCAGTGGATCCTGATAAGCATGCTTGTGAGGGAAACTTTAGGAGAGCTATTGTTAAGCCTGGAACTATCCAGCAGGGGGAACGGGTCCATAAGAAAGCCATGCTACCTCTCTACCAGCTTCTTTTTGAACTGGTAAATAAGGTTCTTCTTCCCCGTGCTGAGAGGCGCTCCATTGCTTCCAGGGCTGATCTAATTTTGATGGAAGCCATTGACAACCTCAAACCAATCAACCTGCCTGCTCTCATGATAGAACATATGGAGAAGGTTGTAAATGTCAAGGATGGCAATCATGGGCTCCCTTATGGTTTCCTACTTACTCGGGTCTTTGAGTTTTATAAAGTGCCAGTTAAGAACCCCCGAGTAGGGACCCGCAAGCAGACCTTTTCGAAGATGACCCTTGAAGAATGTGAGTGTTTTGAGAAGGTTGGGGGCAGCACTTCAACCATATCTCAGCTGATCAATGCGCTGAATGCTGCAAATGACGTGATCAAGAGGCTGAAGGCTCAAATTTCCATACTAAAGGCTCAGTCAAGCCAAGCTGATGGGGGACCTGGTACTGCTATTTTCTCAAATGAAGAAGTTGCCCGCTTGACAAAAGAGAACTCTGAGCTCCGGCAAAAGGTTGAGAACCTGCAGGAGAAACTGCTCGAGGAACAGTCCTCTGCCAATGCCCGCATGGATTTGGTTCTCCGGACTCTTATTGCCTCTTCCTCCAAGCCTTTCTCTTCTAGTGCCCCTAGGCTTCTGTCATATCTAATTTGTCTGTTGATGATGATGTGGTTACCAGTTTTTGTCTTTTGTTGTTTTTTTGTAATTGGTATGTGGATAACACCTGATTGCTCCCGCCTGAAACAGTCCAAATGAAGTTTTCTCTTTGTTTAAGCTGTTTTGTTAAATGAATGAAGCTCAGTCCTTTTATGTTCTATTTACTGCCTTTCTGCCTTTTTATTCTTTTTTTTCTATCATGTTGTGTGCACATAAGGGGCATGAGTTAGCTCTGTTGGACCTCTTTACGCTCTCTGACTGTTTGTGCCTTTTTATGATGCCAAAAGGGGGAAGCTAATGGTTAAGGGGATAGTTGATGGCAGGGATTAAGGGGGAAGCACACAGACATGGGGAACTATTTAGGGATCTAGTCTTTTATCTGGTTATGATAGTGTATATAACTGCTCACAAATTATAAAAGTTTGTCATTATCAAAAAGAGGGAAATTGATGGGATGTATTCTGTTTTGATGATCTAACAAAGTTTCATGTGAAGAACCAACTAAAGGACCTGATATGTAGCCAGCACAACCAGTCAGCTTTAACTCAAGAATTCTGGACAATGTACTGTTGAACTCATAGGGAACATCTGAGGGACCTGATCCCTTGATAGTCTCACAGACGAAAGTACAAGTCAACTCTACAGCTGGAAAACTGTGACAGAAAAGTGACTGCCTGCAACTATACCTGCTATAGTGCAGTAACAGTGCAACATCCACTTCCCATTGGTTGAGAAGTGTACTACCTAGGTATGGGCATCCTCCTTGGGATATCCTAGGGTTATAATATCTTGTTTGGAGACAAACAAGATATACACTTGTGCATTAACTAAAAACATTCTCTCAAGCATTGAAGAGGGCTTTAGCATTGAAGACTCAAGTGTGTCAAGAGCAAGAAGACAACTCCACTAAGACGGACCAATTTCACCTTGTGTCATTAGTGTCCTTAGTTGAGTTGTAATTCTGCATTTTGTTTTTTATTGTATCCTATTTGCTTTTGTAGAAGCACCGTGTTAGGAATCTCTCAACCATAAACCTTGTGCGTTTGTGTTGTGACTAATATAGTCATAAGTAAAAAGTCTTTCTAACTAGTGAGTGACAAAGTGGCTTGTAATAGGTATTACAAGTTAGTGTGTTTAAGTCTTTGTAAGAGTATCATTACAAAGTGGCTTGTAATAGTTTAGATTACAAGTTAATGAAGTTGAAATCCTATAAGTGTAGGTCGTGGTTTTTGTCCCCTTGAGTGGAATTTTTCCACGTAAAAATCCCGTCTCTTTTACTTGCTTTCTTAGTGTACTTCTCTGAAAGAACTGGTAGAGGACCATGTCTCTCTACAGTTTGGTGGACTCACAAAAACTATCAAAGTTACACTACAGTAATAATTATTTTTGTTCAACAATTTAATTATTCTTCTAAAAATTTACACAAACCCGAAGTAATTAATGTAGGGCTTTATTTTTTTACGCAAAATAACGTTGAAATTGATGCTCCATAACTATAAAGAAAATACTTTCTTTGGTTGAAAAAGAAAGTACTCTTTCTACGACATGAAAATAAAGTAATCATTTTATTGAAATAAAAGGAAATACTTTTTGTACGTCATGAAAAGAAAATACATATTTTATTGAAATAAAAAAAAAACATTTTTTCTATGTCATAAAAATAAAATATTTTTTTATTGAAACGAAAGAAAATATAATATTTTTTCTACATCATAAAAAGAGAGTACTTTCTTTTTTGTTAAAATAAAAAATATACATTTCTATATCATGGAAAGAAAATAATCATTAGTTGAAATGAAAAATAAAATTTATCTATTACATGAGAAGAAAATATTATTATAATTTTTTATTATTTAGGGTGGGTTTGGAGTAGGGGTTGGAGTAGGGTGAGGTGAGGGTTGGGTGGGTGTGGGGTGGGGTGGGGTGGGGTGGGGTGGATGGATAGGTGGAGTGTGGGGGTGGGGTGGTGGGATGGAGAAGGTTGAAAAATAATTTTGGAAGATATTTTCAGTTCTCTTGATTTCCTCCATTGGAAGAAAATAAGTGGAGGAGGAAAATATTTTCCGAAACTGGAAAATTGGACCCTTAATGAGGTAATAATTAGTTTGGAATTGAGAGTGTTGGATAAATTATTTGATTGATTTGCTTATTAAGATAGTGACATTGATTCTTATCAACTTTGTATTAGGGCTGTTCATTTGGATCGGATATCCGAAATCCGAACCGATCCATTCAATTTCGGATTTCGGATTTCGGATTGGACCGGATTTCGGATTGTGTTTATAAAAATTTCGGATTTCGGATCGGATTCGGATTGGTATATTTTAATCCGATCCGATCCGAAATCCGAAATTATTAGGCAATGTATAAATACTACACTTTAATTTCGGATAGTCAGTACTTTCTTTACATCTTCCTCCAAGTTATTACCTTTACAATTGCTAGAGTTAGCTATATTGGCACCATAGTACTCTCATAATTGTATAAACATGAATTTTTCTTAATGCATTGCCTCTTTTACAAAGAAAATATACATATTAGTTTACAACATTGAGGCATTTACGATCCGAAATCCGATCCGATCCAAACTTTAAAATCCGAATCCGATCCGATATAATTCGGATCGGATTCGGATTGCATTTTCTAGAATCCGAAATCCGAAATCCGAATCCGAAATGTGCTAAATCCGATCCAATCCGATCCGTGCACAGCCCTACTTTGTATTGCAACTCAGCTGAAGCAAAATCAACAACTACAAGGAGTCAAATTTTCCACCTTCTTCGATGGCGTCAGTAGGAGAAAGTGCGACGGCGCCTCCACCTCCACTGCCGCCTAAGGAATCTTTTGGCCGGCGCTACAAGTTCCTTTGGCCTATGATCTTGGCTGTCAATTTGTCTATTGGAGGTTCCTATCTGACTCCCTTGCTTTCTTCTACTTTACTAAAACTGTATATACATGTCCTGTATTCAATCTCCTACCTTTGATCCTTGCTTGAATATACAGATTCGTGCTCTTTCACTTTCAACTAGCGCCCAGTTTTGTGGATTTTTTTGCTTTAAGCAGGATAGATCCTTAATGTTAGGTCAATTGGTGCATAGGGCTATTGTATGTTCTAATTAGCTATGTTGCCAGATTTTTGGAAAGTCCGAGCAACATAGCTAATTACTACCATTTTGTGATAGTTGGTGCGTGTTTAGTGTGTGTAAAATTGCTCATCTATATACTCGTTTCAAGCTGAGGGTTGTGGGTGCTTCCAAATACTATACCTGCTTCCCCAAATGATATGTTCCCTCTGTTATATGAGACAAGGAATACAACTCCTCTCGTCCTTGAATTTACTCATCGCTTTCCTGGTATTAGTTGTCTGAATTGGTAATTTTTCTTGGCGGTTTTAGTTATTGTTTTGTTTTAGCTGATGAAGTTCTCTTCCTTTTTTCATTTGAATGTTCTGTGATTGTTTCAGCTTTAAGTGAAAGCTTAAATGGGGTCCTTGTGGTATTGACAATGTTATGACGTGGAAATTCTGCTGCATCTTAGGCTGTTTGTGGTGGACATAGTATTGCCTTCTCTAAAATTTGATTGCTGTCGGATAAAGGCCTAAAATAAATACTCTAATAGAATTGACATTCATATAAATTAGTGGGTCTACTCTTTAGTTTTCACTCCTCCAGTCTGCCATTTGCTCCGCGTAAATACACATAAGTATTGTAAAGAGCGTGAAGCAAGGAAAAACGACAAGCCCCTTTTTGCTTGAAGCGTGAAGCGAGAGCTGAACCAAGAATTCTCTTTCTTCATCATCAATCGAATCACTGTTTGCGACCCAGGATTCTATTTTATCATCAATCTAATCCCCGTTCACGTTTTTTCTTTTTCTTATCAATGAATAGATCTCTTTACTTGTATGACTTAGATGTCTCGTATTTCTCAAAAAAGTGATTCGATTGATGGGATTTGGTATGAGATCGATGATCTCGATCGCTCACTTTTTTGAAGTGAAGCGGAATTTTCAAAAAATAAATATTGAAACAAAAAAATAGGCAGTAAGAACTAAGAAGAACTGAAACAAAAAAGAAGGCAGTAAGTAAGAAAACAATCGGGCAGCATTTCGCTGCAATTTAAGACTGAAACAGTAAAAGAAAAAGAAAAAGAGAATGTGAAAAGAACCACCGAAGGAAAAATAAAAAAAATTGGCAGCATTTCGCTGCTATTTTGAGGCTGAAACAATGAAAGAAAATGAAGAAGAAGTAGCAAACACTTTATATATGTAATGAGCATATTCACTTTTTAAGAAGTGAATCTTTTTGTTTGGTTACAACCTATGTTGCTCGGACTCTCCAAAAACGTTGTCACACCCGTGTGTGACCCTTCAAAAATGCACTACTTTTGGAGTATCCGTCACACACTCGATGACATTTTAAAGAGTCCGAGGGGCTCTCCAAAAACGTTGCCGCACCCGTGTCGGACCCTTAAAAAATGCACTACTTTTGGAGTATCCGTCACACAGTCGATGGCATTTTAAAGAGTCCGAGCAACATAGGTTATAACAAGTCAGAACATTGGGCTTTGTTACTTCTCATATCTTAGTTCAATGTCGCATGTTATCTTCTGGAAAGATGTGTGACTCTGATGATAAGTTAACCTGTACTCTTTTGTCATTCGTGCATTCTTTACATCCTTTGGAGCTGTGCTGCGGTGTCTTTCCAATTCTAATTCGATAACTCATCTTGCTTTTACATTCATGGTACATTAACGTACGCGTTTTTGTAATTTGTGTAGCTTATCTTGTCTTGAGGACCAAAAAGAAAGATGTGGGAACTGATGCAGGAGAAGTATCTGATAGTCCTAGTAATTCAGTTTCATCAGCAGCTGCTATTACTGAAGCACCTTCTGTGCAGCCTGCTATTGTTCATGAACCAATTTCAGGAGAACAACAGCGTGAAATATTTAAGTGGATATTGGAAGAAAAGAGAAAACTTCAACCAAAAGATTCCGAGGAGAAAAGGCGCATTGATGACGAGAAAGCCATTCTCAAGCAGTTTATTCGAGCCAAGTCCATTCCAAGTTTGTAAATACAGACTCTTCATGACTTGATACTAGTAGCGTTTGATTGACAAATATTATAATGTTTTGAGGATGGATTTCCCCCTTTTTCTTTTTTACTGCAAAGATGGCGTTGAATCAATTTGCTTGGACTTTAAGTCACATAGGATATGTCTGAATCGCCTGAGCCGAGGGTCTATTGGAAACAACCTCTCTATCATCACAAGGTAGGGATAAGGTATGCGTACACACTATCCTGCCCAGATCCCACGATATGGGATTACTAGGTATGTTGTTGTTGTTTGGAGGATATGTCTGAATCTCTGGCTTTTGTAAGAAATCTGTAAATAGAGGTGCTTTTCTTCTTTACATTTGAAATGCGAATCGAATATAGCACAAGTGTGAGTAAGTTTTAATATCATAATCATTTCTACTCTATATTGTATTGTTCCATTCATTGAATGTTGCTCCAGAGAAGGACATGGTGAAACATAAGATAGTAGTCAACTTTCTTTTGACATGTGAAAGCTTGTTCTAAACCATGGAAATATTACGGTGCTAGCTGAGACTAGTATCAATAGTTTTCTCTGGATCCAATATACTTATATGCAGTATAATGCCATTGGTTGAGCCAAAGCCTGTTCTCTTCCGCTATGGTTTGATTCTCTTGATGTCATGCTCGGTTAATCTTCCCATGCGAGGGTTGGGGTTAAGGGCCACTCTCTAAGAGGTGTGATCTAGAAGGGCTACCCTAACGCAAGCATGACTGCACTTGTATCTTCTTAAAGGAAAGTGAACTTCAACTATAAGTTCCTGGGTGTAACTTTTTATATTAAATGGTGCTAAGAAAACATTAAGAATTTTAGCACAGGCAACTAAGTGATACATATAGGACCAGCAAGAAGGCCGATGGCCTGAGAAATTATTTAGCAATTGGGGTGCGAGAACAATTTCTTGTAAGCTTGGCGTTTGTTGTCTTAAAACCATCACAGACGAGTGAGGATTACTCTACTGGTAGAACAACCGCTCCTCTTTTGACCATAAAGTCTGATTCGAGTCACAAAGGAAGAAAAAACTGTCACCACTGTTAATGTGCCTATGGTGGACTAAGCGGAACTGCAAACATTAGTGAGAATCCAATGCCTCAAAAACCTGACGTTATCACAGAAGTAAGACAGGTCTCAATACAAAACTTATACTAATATGCCTCACTTCTATACAGTGGCTTGATCTGCTGCTAAAGCAGCAAATATATGTTGGTTAACAAGAGTCGGTACTAAGTAATTTATAGATGACCTGAAAATGCAGTCCTATGATTATCCCTATCCCAAATAATGGAAGGGCTCCTTTTGTCAAATGATAGCTTTGGACTTAATCCCTCCAATCCATCGTTTAATATGGAGCCATTGTACCTTTGATACTGTATGTGGTGATCAGACAAAATCCTTCCACTTTGGCTTCCCACATCATACCTAGATGTAGTAGACAATTGACCAGATTCCATAATCAGGTCACCTTCAAGAATCCTAAGTACCTGACACAAAACAAAAAATACATGAGAAACCAGACATAGTTGACTCACATTTTGCTGCTGGTATGGACAGTACAAAGTTGAAAGTAACACTTAATTTACCTGAGACATGCGAGGCCTAGCCTGAGGATCTCGTCGTATGCACAAAGATGCAGCATGCAACATGCAATACACCTCGTGCTCTGAGTAGCTGTTTCCTAGTCGGGGATCTATTAACTCATCGATTGCACATTCTTCCAACAAGGGACGTGCCTGAAGACAAATGAATGACAAAATCACTGATTTTTCTCAGAGAAAAAGAGACGAGGGACCAGCATAGCCGTACTATTCCTCAAGCCAGAACTGAAAGATGCATAATAAGATGTTGAAGTATTACCCATTCTGTGAGACATTGCTGACCCTTAGGCCTGGTAATATCCACTGCTTTTCGACCGGTTACAAGTTCTATGAGCACCACTCCAAGTGAGTAAACATCAGCTTTTTCAGTGATCTGGCCACTTTGAGTATACTCGGGAGCCAAGTACCTACATACAGAAAATAAGCTTAATGTTTCTGCAATTGCATATTTGAAGTAAAATACAAAAAATATTTCAAGGCCTAACCCAAACGTTCCGAGTACTCTCGTTTCAACACCTGTATCACCATCTGGTTGCCATCTAGCCAAACCAAAGTCTCCGACCTAGAAAACAAAGGTGAAGCGATCAAGCGTCATATTTACAAGAAACAAGTGAAAACAAAATTGATATGTCAACAAGAGGATGGCAAGAAAAGGATGCAAGTGGGAATACTCTAGTAGTCAAAAGTCAAGGAGATAGCTTTCAAAATTTTATTGCCTACTACTTGTCCATTTTATCCACTCATTTCATTTTGTCTCACCAAAGAGGTCCATAATACATCTGCTTGTTAGAGTTCTAGAACCGCACAAATTAAAGGGCAGCCCGATGCACTAAGCTCCCGCTATGCGCGGGGTCCAGGGAAGGGCTGAACCACAAGGATCTGTTATAAGCAGTCTTACCCTACATTTCTGCAAGAGGTTGTTCCACGGCTCGAACCCGTGACTTCCTAGATTGAGTTTAAGAAATTGTTATAGGACCTTTGATGCTAACAAAGTTGACTTCATCTCAAAGGTGATGCTTCTTTAATTGTTTTCGTCTTCCAATCAATCGCTTGAAAAACAATGGAGAAGCTCTAGGAATATGTTTGTTTATTATAGTCCATCTATATCAATTGAGCTTGGAGAGATTAGGATATATACTTGATGAGACCATCTATATCAAGGATACAACTAAAAGAAATGCTTCTGAGCAAGAGATTTTCCATACTAGTGGTTCAAAGTCATGTGTGATGAGAATGTTGTTGGGTCTCATGTCCCGGTGGACAATGCATCCCACTCTGCACTCTTCATGAAGATATCGCAAACCACGTGCAGCTCCAACTGCAATCTTTTGACGCGCAGACCACTCCAAAGGTTCCCTATTATGTCCTGTAAATACCAGAAAGTGATGTTAAGTAACAAACCCAGTGAAATCCCACAAGTGGGGTCTGGGGAGGGTAATGGGTACGCAGACCTTACCCTACCTTATGAAGGTAAAGAGGTTGTTTCCGAAAGACCCTCGGCTCAAGCACAGTGAAAACGAAGCATATATCAACAGATCAACAAAGAAAAATTATAGTAAGAAAAAGGATTGACAGGTTTTCTTGTATTACGCAAGCCCACATCTATATCAGGATTTATTGGAAATTAACCTAGCCAACCTAAAAGAAGTCCATTTATTGACTGAAGCAAAATCAGCACATTCACCACAGTGTATAAAGAAACATGACTACACATACCATATAGATGAGAATCTAAAGAACCATTGCATATATATTCATATACGAGCAATCTTCTCCTGTCTTCAATGCAGAATCCTATCAACATGACAACATTACGGTGCTGAGCACAGCTGAGCACTTCAACTTCCGAGCAGAATTCTTGATCTCCTTGAGAACTTGCCAATTTATGTTGCTTGACAGCAATAACTTGACCGTCTGGAAGGACTCCTCTGTGAACGGATCCATATCCTCCCTCGGCCAAGAAATTGGCTTGTGAAAATCCTCCTGTTGCAAGCTCCAGTTCGGTATAAGTGAACCACCTCGGAGGTTTCCCAAATACAGGTGCCTTGTGTTGGCATATTGAACACAAGGGAGGAGCGCCAAGAGGTGCACTTCTGGTTAATGGACTCGGCGATCCACTACCATCGTCTATATCAAGCTTAGTCAACTTCTCCAGAAATGACTTGGTTGTAGATATTTGAGACCTGTCAAAAGATCTAAGTGAGCTTCCCTGGAGTTGAGAGAGTTGACTATGTGAAACGACACTGTCCACTATCGACGGTTGGAATCTTGAACTTGAAGAAGATAGACTTTCACTCTCACTCTCTGAACTTGAATCATCCACATCTTGATCTTCCTTTAAGGCTAACAACTCTGCTTTGTGCAAATCCCTATTTACTTCAGTGACCAAGAATGGTGAAGTTCCAGGATCAGAACTTGAAACTGATGAAGTACCGGCTTCAGTAGTACTGAACATCTCTGGACTACTGGTGGGCGTTACTAATGGACCTCTAGAAGAATCCAATGAATAATTATTTTCAACTTCTTTTCCGCACGATTGAGCTTGCTCTGAAGGTAATGAGCACACAACATCAGGTTCCTTTTTAGGTGAACCAACTAAATTTAGGCGGAGAACTTTTGGTTGAGATCGCTTCATTGCTACGATATTGCACTGCAGCTCTTGCATACAGCATTTCTTCTCATGTTTGAGATGTCTGGAAAAGTTGAAACAAGAAACAGCAAATATCTTAGCGATAATAGAGAATTAAAGAACATAAACAAGGAATCACACTCTTAAAACTTTTAATAATACTTGTCCAAAACAACCCAATTGGCTTTAATCCTCTTTGCCTCAGCAGCTACAACTCCATGTGGTGAACCAGAAACAATTTTAATCTTCACGTTTATCTGGCGGACATGAAATGGACGAAAAACACCAAGTTTTTAGTATGTCAGTGTCAAAGTACCTCATAACAATCTGCACAAAAAAAGAATTTTGGCACTAACCTTAGTTGGATCATAAACATCTTGGAGCTGGAGGATCATCTGAGAGTAGGAATCTGTTAAGTCTAACGTTCGCTCAGTACTATTTCCAGAATTTGACTTCCTGTGACCATTGGCACAATCTCCAGCAAACCTGGGGAAACCCCACAGCTTTCTACCTAGAAAATGTTTGTAAAACCACTAAAGTTATGTACATAAAATTAGGACATTTTGTTGCTAGATTTTTTCTGTGGAAGCATAGAAACAGCATAACTGACAACAAGAAATCTATGTTGCGCGGACTCTCCAAAATGTAGCCGCACCCGTGTCGGATCCTTCAAAAATGCACTATTTTTGGAGGATCCGACACGTATCCGGACACATTTTCGGAGAGTCCGAGCAACATAGCAAGAAACACCAGGTATTATGACAAGGCATATAATAATTCAACAAAGATGCTTAATGAAATCCCTACAGAAACGAGCCCTAGGAATAGAGTCGCCTTTGGTAAGTAGCGCTTTACCCCAAAGTGGGAGTTTCCAAGGCAAATCTGGATTAGTCGGGCCTCAAATCGAGTACCAGACTATGTTGCGCGCACTTTCCAAAGTGTAGCCATACCCGTGTCGGATCCTTCAAAAATGCACTACTTTGGAGGATTCGACACGTATCCGGCCACATTTTCGGAGCGCTATACCCCAAAGTGGGACTTTTCACGTAAATCCGGATTAGTCGGGCCTCAAAGTGGATATCTAAGTACCGAGTGGGAAACCAAAAGAAAAGTAGATTTAATACTTCAAAATGAGACTGAAGGAAATGGAAGGAAGTTAGAAAAATTACCAGAACTTTGTGAAGGTACAACCACAACAAGTGTAATGCAATCTCCAGGTTGAACAACATGAGTCAAAGCCCACAAAAGAGCAGTCTTAGGTATCTCTTTTGATGCCTTAACAGCCACCATAACTTTCTCAGCAACATTACAACTCTTATCCTCCTGCTTCTTTTCCTTTTTCTTCACTTCCTTAGTACTCATTGCCCCACAACAGTTTGCCTTTAAACTTTCAAGAACAAAACTTTACATGCATTATTGCTGATATTGCCACTATTCATGAAGATACCCTCCAGAGATAACTGATAAGACCCTTTGTAACAACTAAAGGCTATTGAATTTCTCAAGAAACTCAAGGTAAAAATGAAAAAAGATTAACTTTTTCTATACAAATTTTAACCTTTTTTTTTCTGGTGAGAGAAGAGGGCGTGTTCAAGATTCTGAGACAAATGAAAGTACATAAAGAAGATCACTTTGTGAAATCTATGCAAAAAGAGAATTCCAATAATTCAGCAAAAAGACTTCTTTTTATATGGCTGTTGAGAGTCAAAATTTGTGCAAAAAGCCTCAGGTGATAGCTGACCTCTTTTTTTTAATCATAAAAATGGAATGCAAGGAAGTTTGTAATTCAAAATCCAGTTACGGAAAAGAACATTACAAAATGCAAGAATCCCAATGAAGCAACTACCTAATGTCCAAATGACACAAGATTTCTGCTTTCAGTAATATCAACGCATAAACTTCTAGACAGTAATAAAAGATTTACAGACAATAAATATATAGGAGCGGTTGTTTTAAAAATTCAATATTATCATCAAACATTTCAAAAAAGGAGGGATGTGATTTGTTTAAAAAAATACTAGTACGTCCGTGAAGGCTGGCAAACGGGCGGGTCAGATCGGGAACGTCCTTCGACACGTAGTTTAAGAAAAAAATTTGACATGTTCTTAAAGAGCTCATAGAATTTGTAGCTCTAAATACAAATTAGGTTTTTTTATAACTATAATATCATAGGTAATATATAGCCAGACCTTTTTATAATAACTATCCTTTCTTTGAAATCGATTTTCTTGTTATATTTTACTTCTGTGTAATAATTGTTTACCTATAACCTAACATCAATTATTATAACTGTATACTCTATAAAATGAGGTATTATCAGTTTTAGCTAGTGTTAGAAACTATTTATGTTACGTAACCGAAAAAATGTATAAAATTTGTATAATTCTTATATATAAGATACATATTAGAAATGATGATATTCGGGAGAAGGTGCACGTGTCTCCCATTGATGACAAGATGCGAGAAGCGAGACTCAAATGGTTCGGGCATGTTTAGAGGAGAAGCCCAGATGCTCCGGTAAGGAGATGTGAGCGGCTGGTAGTGGAAGGGCACCAGAAGAGGGAGAGGGCGGCCTAAGAAGTATTAGGGAGAGGTGATCAGGCAGGATATGGCGAAACTTCAGATTTCCGAGGATATGACACTTAATAGGAAGATGTGGAGGTCGAGTATTAGGGTTGTTGGTTAGGAGGTAGTTGAGTCTTTCCTTACTTCGTACCATTATGAGACCAGTCTGTTAGGGTTTTTGTCTAAGATAGCTAGTGACAATGTGGTGTCTTACTATTTCACTTTTCAGTTCAGGACCTATTTACTAGCTATCGCTTTTGCTTTGTATCTTTCTTATGGGTTTCATGTTGTTCCTATTTTTCCTATGATTTCACTAATATTGTCTTCTTCTTTTTTTGTCTTTTTGTTTTCTTGAGCCAAGGGTCATTCGGAAACAGTGTCTCTACTCCTTCGGGGTAGGGGTAAGGTGATACACACTACCCTTCCCAGATCCCATTAGTGGAATTTTACGTTGTTGTTTATATATAACAAACGTAACATATATATATATATATATATATATATAATATACAAAAAATATACAGTTTTTCGGCTACTATTTTGACAGCAACTATACAATGTCATTTTCCTTAATTTATTAAATCTACACATCTCTATCATTCTTATCTTGTAGTTTGCTCTACTTTCACGTCAAAGCAGCTAAAAACGACATAAATTGAAAGAGAAAAATATACATTTATTTCAAAAACTTGTACGGTTGCCTGCTAAGACAGGGACCTCAGAGAGCAGAACAAGGAAACAAGCATTAAACTAAAAAAGATTTCGAAACTTCAAATTTGAACAACCCTCAACTACTCAATCTTAAATTGGACAGAGGTTGGTGCCTATTTCTGATGAAGGAATAATGGGGTTTACCAATATTCGTAAAAAGTACTCCAATTTGCTGCTACAGTCATTTATATAATTGATTTTTAAATTTTTTATTTATTTATGTCTATACTTGGTTCAACATATTGTCATTGACTCATTATTTCAATTAATGTATCTTACGGCTTGTTTGGATAGTTGTTAACCATTGTATTGTATTGTATTGTTACCTTAAATACGATATTTGTTTTGATTGTTATTTAAATTTTTATTGTATCGTATCGTTAAATCCGACGTTACGTAACGACGAAATGTGCCACTTTATGTAACGATCGATTTGGTGTGGTCGCGTCATTACCTTGTCTTTTTCTCTCAATCTCACCCTTCATTATTATTAAATAAGTTTTTTATAATTTACCATACCTTTTTATATACCGTATCATAATTTTTTTTTAATAATATTGCAAGTTTATTCTTCATATTGCTGGTGTGTGATATTATAAAACGATGACAAACGACACAATCTATCCAAACATTGTATTCATCAAACGGTACAGTACAATACAATACAATATGTTACATTATGAAACGATACGTAACAACAATCCAAACAAGCTGTTAGTTTGATTGGACATAGAGTTTAAAAAAGTAAGAAAATTTATTAAATCTTGTATTATTAAACTAAAGATATGTACAATGTACCAAAATATCTTTGAATCTTGTGGTCTTACAACTGTCATGTGAAAAATAAAGAGTTGCAAAATATAGAAAAATGTAATTTTTTCTAAACAGACTAAAAAAAAAAGTAAGATACATAAATTGAAATAGTTAGACATATCCTGCCATGTTCACTCCTTATATAACTCATTATAAATATTCTTTTAATTATATGAGATATTTCACGAAGAATCTTTATGTTTAGACGTAGAAAATTAATAATAAGAAATACAAAAACATATTGAATCATTTCCTTCTATTCACATTGTACGAATTGTTTTGTATCATTCCTTTCTCATAAAATACATTTCAAGATTAGGGAGAGTATAGTGGGGGCCTCTCAAGGCATGAAATTTAATATGCCTATATAGTAAAGGTGTTTATCGGGCGGACTGGTACGAGCTGGACACAAAAAACGCCAGCATGTTCGAGTTTGGGGCGGGCTATTATAGGGCTGGGGTTAACAGGCTGGTGGCGGGCTGGGATTTTGCGGGTTATATAAGGCCCGTGCAGGCTCGGGCGGGCCGGGTTTATTATTATTTTTTTTAATTAAGTTATATTTTTCTTTTTCAATGTTATTGATAGTTAAGTGTTTGCAAACTTTTAAGGGTTAAAATTAGAGATTAGAATTAAACTTTTAAGGGTTTAGAATTAAAAGAATAAACTAAAACTTGCAAAATAAACTATTAAAGTTTACAACTTTACATACTATAAATTATAAAATATAAATTAAAGTTCAAACTTGTACTTATAGTCTTATACTTCAAATATTTCAAATTTCAAAACTTTTCAAATTTCAAATTTTAAACTTTTCAAATTTCAAATATTCAAATATTTCAAATTTCAAATTTCAAACTTTTCAAATTTCAAATATTTTAAATTTCAAACTTTGAGGTGTAAACTTTAAAGTTTAAAAAATTTAAAGATTTAAATTTGAATTTTAAAATTTTAAATTGGAAAATAGAAAGTAAGTGTCTACTAAAAAATATTGAATAAGACTAATATGCAATATCAAAAATTCACAATATGTAAGTAACTTTGATATTTTTATTGAATAATATATAATACTTCAAATTAATTTGCAAGTTCTTTTTTAATTTTTTTAATTTTTGAACTTGCTAATTACAAGTTTACAACAATTGTTAAAAAAAAAAGAAGAAGAAATAGTAAATCACATGTTTTGCATCATCTTTGTAAGCTCTTCCATGTCAACATGAGGTTCTTGGTTTCCGGCGTTGGTTGGCTAAATGCGCTCTTTGATGCGACTGTTGAAATAGGCACATTTAGAACGTCTCGAGCCATGGCCGAAAGAACAGGAAATTGATTTGAGTTGCTCCTCCACCAACTCAGAGGTAGAAAATCTTTTGTGAGGGGCTCCGGTGACTTTTGCAAGTAGAATTGGAGTTCATCAATATTCCGGCTACTGGTTTGTTGATGCTCTGCAGGTGTCGACCAAATCAAATAATCTTGAACATTATCATCATCTTCCAAAGTTGTTCCAGATGTTGAACTACTACTTGAAGGAATATTTGCATCTACAACCGAAGAAGCATCAACAATGTTAGCATAATAATTATGCAAAGTTTGTAAATATTTGTGTAGATCAGAAATACAAGTGTCACTGTCAGGAGTTTCAGTTTCTCCAATATCCATATAAGTATATAAAGCACTGATTAATTGGCGACACTTTATCATTTTGATAGTAGGGTTTAAAATAGCACCAATTAGGTAAATAGGGGGAATTGGGAAAAAATATTTTTTAAACTTATCTAGCATTTATTCAACAACGGCAGTATATCCGTCTTTCATCTTCAACTTATGTAGTAAAAGAGAAATTTCAGCAATATGAACTAAACCATTTATAATAGTAGGATAATAAGCTCCAGAAAACTCAAGTGTAGCCACATAAAATTTTTGTAAAAACTTTACAACATCTTCAATGACATCCCAAGTTTTAGATGTTAACAAACGGTTAGGATCGGTACAATGAGAATTAGCAACTTCAGTTATAGGCATTCTATATTTATAACAACATCTTAGGAATAAATAAGTATAATTCCACCTAGTAACTATTTCTTCAGGCATGAGTCTTGGTTTTAGTCCATAGTGTACACATTTTTCCTTAAATGCATTTAATCTAGCACTTCTATTATTTCCTTGAATTACACCAACAACTCTCCTAACTAAAGTGATTTCATTGTGAAATAAGTCAAGGCCACTCTTCACAATCAAGTTATAAATATAACATGCACATCTAATATGAAATATTTCAGGAAGTGATGGGTGTAGATGCAATTTTAGTAATGTAATAGCAGCATTGTTGTTAGAAGCATTATCAAATGACATACACAAAACTTTTTCTGCAAGATTATAAAATAAAGCAACTTCATGGATAGTATTACTTATAAATGCACCGGTATGACTTTGATCTTCATCATATTTAAAAGCAATAATACGTTTTTGCATACAAAAATTATCATCTATCCAATGGCATGTAACAGTTAAATAATCATTTTCATTTACAGCACGACCAATATCAGAAGTAAGAGAAACTCTACAAGAAAGACTAGCGAACAAATAACGTATATATGTATGATATTGTCCATAAAGCCTAAAGATATCAGATCTACAAGTACTTCTAGGAATACCTTTAAACATAGGGTTATAAATTCTTTGAATATAAGTAACAAGATATGGTGAAGAAGCAAAACTAAAAGGTAAACAACCTAAAACAATCATTTTATCTAATTCTTCTCGGTCTTTTTTAATATCGTATTTACCCATTAATCCCCCAGTGTTCGGGTTAAATTTTTGTTGCCCACCTTCATCGCCTACTCTCCAATCAATAGGGTGACTTTCTTCCATGTGCCTACGAAGTTGACCCATTCCCCCATTTTTACCGGGCTCATGTTTATAAACTTTCTTACATATTTTACATTTTACATAATTTTTCTCATTTTCTAGTCTATAAAAAAATTCCAACACTTACTTCTTAATCTTCGATTCTTCTTAATAGGCGGCAAAGGAGGCTTACTTGCACTTCCACCCCTAATATTTTGTGTTAGACTAGCATTACCGGATGTAGCTGGTGGTGTTTCAAGATTATCGGGTGATTGAATATCATCTAAAATATCATCTAAATCATCATCTATACCATAATTATTTTGAATTAGCTCATAATTTACATTTACATTTTCGGGTGAACTTTCAAAAATATGTGTAAAATTACTAGAAGAACCACCTCTTGATCTTTTGGAAATTTTCTTACTATTACCTCTACTACTAGTGCAAGCTTTTTTGGCCGCTCTAAGTAAATCCATTATGTAATTTAAAATAAAAAATTTAAATAATAATTCTAAATAATAAAGAGAAAGGGATGGAACGAGTGTACCGGGATTTCGAATGCCGCACTAATTTTGATATAGAAAGTAGAAACTCAAACTTCAATTGATAACTTGATACTTGATAATTGATGCCACACTTCACTTGAATAATTGAATTAGAAATATATAATATTTGATAATAATACTTTTGTAATGACTAAACTAAATATTTGATGAAACTTGAAAGTTGAAAACTTGAAATAATGAGTAATTGAGAATATTATCAAGAGAGAATTGAGAGAGAATTAGAGAGAAAATGAATTGAATTGTGAGGAATAATGAAGAAGAAAGGGGTTATTTATAGTTTTTAAAAATGCTACAATTGTAATTTAGAAATTATAAGGGGTGGGGGGGCTAAAATATTAATAAAATTAAAAATTATGGCTATTTTAGGAAGAAATGGCCGTTTGCCAACGGTCCTTTTTGGTATTTGACTGTTGGCAACTGTCGGATTTTTTTTTTTACTGTAAACGGGCTGCAGCCTGTTAAGGGCTTAACGGGTTGTAGCGGGTTCAGTTACTCGTTAAAAAAAATCTGGACGTTAAAAACCTGTCCCCCCCCCCCCCCCCAACCCGTCCCAACCCGCCCCACCTATCAATTTTAACGGGTTGGACCGGGCTGACCCGGGTTGAACCGGGCTGTTAGCGAGTCAGCCCGGCCCGATTAACACCTTTACTATATAGTCATGTGTATCATGTTTGAATGGTCGACTACTTCTTCACACTATTAATTATTCTCTTTTGTTTAAAGTTATTATACCTAGATAGTTTCATTCCGTATGTAGGTGTCCAGCTGTCCAAGTATATATTAAAACCTGTATTAATCACGTTTCAGTGACGAACTCATAGGTCATTTATAGTTTTACCCATTATTTGTGTGACCCAAGACCTCGAATAGCTCTGTTTAGCCTTCTTTGATTTGCGTGCGCAATCTGTATCATTCTTCCGAAAAGTTTTTTGAGAAAATTGATAAAAATGTGAAATTGTCTCTTAAAAACTCATTTGAGTTGACTAAGGTCGATGTTTTGTGTAAATAGACCCCGATCAGTGTTTTGACGGTCCCGGAAGGTCCGTATCGTGATTTGAGACTTGATTTAACGTGATTTGTTAAAAAGTAGCAATTTAAAGGTTTAAAGAATTCCTAAGTTTGACCGGAAGTTGACTTTGTTGCTACCGGGTTCAGATTTCGATTCCACAACATGGTATAGGTTCATTTAAGTATTTGTGACTTGTCTGCAAAATTTGGTGCAAGACGGAGTTGATTTGAAGTGATTCGGACGTCCGATAGTAAAGTTGCATGTTCTTGAGTTTCTTTGAAAAAATCATTCATTTTGATATCTTATTCATAGTTCTAGGTGTTATTTTGGTGTTTTGATCATGCAAGCGAGTTCGTATGATGTTATTACACTTGTGTGCATGCTTTTTTTTGGAATCACGAAGGCTCAAATGAGTTTCAGACGTGCTTCGGAGAGTTTGGTAGAGTTGGGTAGTTGCTGGTGAGACCTGGTGTGCAGGTCTCGCAAACACAATATCAGAGGTCGCAATTGCGACAAATGGCCAAGTCTGAGATGATCGCATATGCGAACATCTTATTCACAATTGTGAAGATGACCCGGGGCAGCAGGGATCGCATTTGCGATCATTTGCTCGCTTTGCGACATGTCCGCTTTCGCATTTGCCCAACAAATGCGATGACAACAGAGATGTGACAAGTTTGCATTTGTGGTTGCTTCGTCGCATTTGCGTGGTTCACATTTGCGAGCCCAAGGTCACATTTGCGATATATGCACCTGGACAAATAACTGAGGGATAGGATTTTAGCCTCACTTTTCATATTTTGGAACCCTAAACACCTTAGAGGCGATTTTCTAAGAGGATTTTCTTCTCGAAAACTTTGCTAAGCAACTTTAATCTATTTCTTTCCAATTACCCATTACTTTCCAAGTGTTTTCAACATAAAATATAGGATTTTCATGGTAGGGATTAAGGATTTTGGTAGAATTGGGAATTTTTGTAAAATTGAGATTTAGACCTCAAATTGAGATCCGATTCGAAACTAATTACATAATCGGGCTCGAGGGTGAATGGGTGACTTAGGTTTGGTCTGAATCTCGGGTTTTGACCAAGCTTGTCCGGGGTTGATTTTTGTTGACTTTTTGAGAAAAGTGTAAAGATCTTAACTTTATGTATTGTAATTGATTTTTCCAACATTGTTTGTTGATATTAAGTCGAGTTTGGTTAGATCGGTTGGTTCGGAGACGAATTTTAGAGGAAAGTCCCCCGATTGAGCTTTGATTTGCTTGCGAAGCGAGGTAAGTGTTGTGTCCATCCTTGGTTTGAGGGAATTAGGGACCCTTGAGCAATGTGCTATGTGAATTACATGTGTAGCAACATATATGCGAGGTGACAAGTGTAAATACGTTGTTAAAATAGTTATTTTCATGCTTTCCCATATTTCATAATTATCTCATTCCATGCCTTAATTGTTACATGTCTTAGTTTCTTTCTATGTCTTAACTTATTACTTATCATCTATTACGCTTGTATTGAAAATGCTTGTTTCTTCCATGATTCCATGATTGATTGTTACTTGTCTTACTTGTACACTTGAATTGTCATATCTTCAGCTTGTCTTGTTACTTTGTGTTAATTGTAGCATTCATTGATTTGGTATGAAGTTCCTTTATGGCATTGCTTTCATATTCTTTAATCATAGAGATTCTTGTGATTTGAGTTGTTTAGTTGATTACGTTTATTGAATTTATTTATGGATCGGGTTGCACATCGAAACAAGTGGAATAAGGAAGGACTGATATTGATATGGCTTGATCAGGTTGCACGCCGCAACCGAATTTATATGTCATTTGATATGGTGAAATAAGTGAGGATTATGATATTGACTCTGATTATATGGTTGGATCGGGTTGTGCGCCGCAACGGGTTTTACATGTAATTCTTGATATTGATATGGTGAAATAAGGGAGGATTGATATTGATATGGTGTGATTGAATTGCACACCGCAACAGATTGTGTGTTTTGTATTTATTGTTGTATTGTGTTAGTTTTCAGTGCTTTCATACGAGATTCTGAGTACTGGTGTTTCTGGTTTTACCGATTTCGTTGATTGAGTTTATTTTCATAAGTTAATTGCTTTACTTTCTTGTGTTCCTTTCCTGTTGTTATTATTATTATTATACTGCGTACAAGTTATTGTAAGTGACCCACCTTAGCCTTGTCACTACTTCGTCGAGGTTAGGCTCGAGACTTATAGAGTACATGTGGTCAATTGTATTCACACTACACTTTGCACTTCCTGTGCAGATTTTGGAGTCAGTCTTAGCGACGGTCAGTAGATTGCTTAGATTGATTGCCCGACGGAGACTTGAGGTACAACTATTTGGCTTTCGCAACCCTGAAATCACCTTCTACCTTGTTATAGCTATTTATTTCAATTCAAACAGTTATACTTTCATTCAGACCTTTATTTGTATTATTCTAACGCTCATGCACTTGTGACACCAGATCGGGGATTGTATTTAGATATCGCTATTGTTATGATTTTCTCACTCTATTTTGGTTTTCTTTTTTTAAGTTCTTGGTTATTAATTACTTTGAATTGTTAAAAATGGCAAGAAACTATTCTAACGTTGGCTTTCCTAGCAAGTTAAATATTAGGCGTGATCACGGTCCCGGGGATGGGAATTCTGGGTCGTGACATGTTAGTATCAAAGCACTAGGTTGCCTAGGTCTCACAAGTCATGAGCAAGCTTAGTAGAGTCTGGGCGATCGTCACAGGGACGTCTATACTTATCTTCCAGAGGCTATGAAGTTTAGAAAAAAATTCACTTCTTTCTTTCTCTATCGTGCAATTTTATTCTATCATCGATGATTGAACCATTCTCTTGTTCTCTCGCAGATGGAGAGAATATGGATTGCATCCACACCCAGACAGGAGCCAGAGCCCCCTGTGGCAGCTACTACCAGGGGCAGAGGCCGAGGCAGAGCTCAACCTAGAGCTCGAGGACCCGCACCCACAGTGGAGCCTCAGATCGATCACAAGGAGGATATTCCAGCTCAGACTGTACCCGTCGGACCATCTCAGGTCACAGAGGGGTTCATAACCACTCCATTGCTTCGGGATGCTCTAGTCTATTTGGTGGGCCTTGTGGAGAGTGTGGCCCATACCGTTATATTTCCGATGGCACCAGCCATCTCTCGGACTGGGGAGGAGCACAGACTTCCGCTACTCACACTCTAGAGCAGGCGGCTCCCCAGTATCAGACTCCAGCAGCCCCGCCAGTTCGGGTCGTTCAGTTGGTTGTTACGGCATAGGCCGGTGATAGTCCTACTATGTCTTCTGAGAATTTGTTGAGGTTGGATAAGTTTACCAAGCTTTTTCTGTTTATTTCAGTGATGCACCTTTTGCGGATCCACAAGATTATTTAGACTGCTTCTACGAGGTGCTGCGGAACATTCTGTCACGACCCAAATTCTCACCCTTTGAGCCGTGACTGCGCCTAACGTTGGACCCGCTAGGCCAACCAACGTATAACTTGCAATAGTAATTTAAAATCATCTAATACTGAACGAAACGATAGTTCGTC
>ML259827.1:0-47110 GCA_005239495.1 Nicotiana undulata | reverse complement strand
TGGGGGTTTTTGGTATGAAGGAAATGAAGAAATCCCGAGTTTTGACATTTAAATACAGGCTGCTTACAGGGGTTTCCGCACCTGCAGAAAATGGTCGGGGGAGTTGGGTTCGCACCTGCGGAGTTGGGGGCCGCACCTGCATTCCCGCTCCTTCGGAAAATGGTCTACACCTGCGGAAGATGCGCACCTGCGAGGCTGGGACCGCGAGAGCGGTCCCGCACCTGCGGTCACACCAGCTACAACTGCACCAGCAGTGTTTTTAGCTGGTTTTTGGCCTCGTGCGGGGTCCGGGAGTAACCTGGGCCCACCCAAGCCCCCGTCCAAATATATCAACATGTCCCAAATCATAATACGGACTCGCTCAAGCTTTCAGAACACCCAAAACAACGCTAAATCTCAAAATCACACCCCAAAAACCCCTAAAACCATAACTTAAGAAACTTGAAGTTCTTGATTTCTATAAACATGTGCCGAACCGACCTATACGACGCGGAATGACATCAAATTTTTCAGACAAGTCATAAATGACATAACGGAACCATTCTCGATCCCGGAATTCCGTTCGGACCTCGATAGCATAAAATCACGTTCCAAACCAAATTTCAAATTCTATGAAAATCCTCAAAACTTCATTAACTCTCAATTTCTCATTTTTGATCCGAAACATGTCAAATCAAGCCCGTTCCTTACCAAATTTCACAGATAACTCAAATAACACATATTGAACCTGTTCCGGGCTCCGGAACCATAACACGGGTTCGATAACGCAGGTTTCACATCGAGGTTCATTTTTCTAGCCTTTATTATTTTTCAGCAAAATAATTTTCTTTAAAAATTCATTTCTCGGACTTGGGTCCTCGGAATTCGATTCCGGGAATATGCCCAAGTCCCATATTTTCCTACGGACCCTCCAGGACTGTCAGATCACGGGTCCGGATCTGGGTCCGTTTACTAAAAAGGTTGACCAAAGTCAACTCTATTCAATTAGTTCTCATAAATTCAACTCTTTATCAAGTTTCCACATAAAGGCTTCCCGACTACGGGCCCGGGAAGCGCACGTACATCGAGGTGAGATTAACAGAGGCTTTCGGGACCTCGAAATATAGTCATAATTAAATTTACATAAGATGACCTTTTGAGTCATCACAAAAAGAGTAAAACAATCCCGTGTAACAGTAGTACGGGAAGGAATATGAAAACAAGGTTGTGCCACTTTCATAAAGTTTCTAAAGCCTTCCTTCTCAACAAAACTAAATGGAAGTTCATCAACAATCAGCATACGACACAAAGCCATCCTACACTTTTCTTGATCAAATTTCCATGGAATAAGATCACCTCTATTACCCCCGGTAATGTTTGATATTGTAATAGTTTTTTTACCTTTTTCAATTTTATAAGGATTCCTTGGACATTTACTGATATGACTATTCATTTGTGTGGTACTTTTGCCTTTTGTCTCAAAATATTCTTGTCCACAATATCTACATACATATTTATTATTTCCTTTAGCGTCAACTTTTTCTTCAAAAAAATCCCATGCCCGAGATCATTTTTTCCTTTGTTTTGTAACTGTCGAGTGAGTAGTTGCAGCAGTAGACTCAGAACCTCTAATTTCATCAATCACTTTATATATTTTATCATTTTCAGTCATGTGAAGTGAATGAAGAATGTAACTTACAGTCTTAAACGAGTTGAATGAAGCAAAGCAAAATGAAGTCAGTACTCCTCGCTCTTGACCTAAAACTTATGGCTGGAAAGAAATCAATTTAAATAAGGTCCTTATCCAACAAAGGAAAGAGAATTTAATAGTAATACTTACTGCATCCAACAAAAAAATTCAAGAAAGGGAAATCAATAATACTTACAATATCCAGCAAGAAAATTCAGGAACAGGTAACTATCCGCAGACATGTAAAATTCATAAAATAGAGCTGATTAACCTTAGCTTCTACTATTTCTTTACAAATTGAGACGAAACTCCTAGAGTTTCATTTCAAACTCGGAATCATATCCATAGAAAAAATATACTATAAAAATAGCAAGGTTTAGCAGATCTACAGTTATAACATACAAAAACAAAAATGAAAATGAATAATGTTGTTTAACATCACAGATACTGCATTCTATTGAATAACAAAATTCACCAACTGATCCAAACCTAAACTAGGATAATGAATCACCGAAGGGCTAAGTAAAACTCATGCAAAGAACCATTATTCATTTGAACCACACAAAAACACATCCCAAGAAGTGAATTTAAAAAATCAATCCAACAAATCCAAGAATGACATATTGCATCTGTACAAAAAGTACCACGTAAAATGATTCTAATGTATTCTCTTGTCCCTTTCGAAATGATATTGTTCTGAACCAACAACATTGAATGAATTCTCCAATAATGTTTGAGTGCTTTTGGCAGCGATTTCCCAGAAAAATTACATCATGAATAGTCTAACCAATTTGATGTTTGTGTACGTGATTAAATCCACATGCTACGTATCACTGCAACTTTATTGAAAGAGCATTTCCTTATGATGTAGGTACACAACTAACTATGATAAGTATATATGTTAGCTTTTGAAATGTGACCAGGGGGTAGAGGCAAGGGTTTGAACATTTTTGCTGAAAAGTTTATATTGTGTCAATAAGATAAAATTTCAGATCCACAAAAAATAAAAAGAAAATGGAATTCCCGTTAACAGTAATACAAAATAGACAAAATTGAAGACGCGAATCTAAAAGGCAGAGACCGAATTACCTTATAGAAAAATACGGCGGAGCTGGAAAGGGAAAAAAGAAAATGGAGAGAGGGAGAGAGGTAAAAGCGGCGCTGAAAATGGGTAGAGGAAATAATAGGGTTAGAGATTTAGGGTAAAGGAAAGGATATTATAGAATAAGGGTATATTTATCTTTTTAGTATATCTTATCGGCTTATCGATAAACCGATAACCGAAGAGGACAAAATCGAAATCGAAATCGATAAGGAAAATTTCGAAATCGAAATCGATAAACCGATAGCAAATAATCGATTCGATTTATCGATAAACCGATTCGAATGCACACCCTTAGATATCACTTTCACGAAGGAGGACGCAGATGAATTGTTTCTACCACACAACGATGCACTGGTAGTTTCTTTAAATGTGTTTTTATGATTAAACGTGTTCCAGTGGATCAAGGAAGTTCGGCTAATATCATACAATGAAAAATATCTGAGCAAGCCAAACTCACCGGAAGCATTATTCCGGCCACAAAGCTCCTCGTTGGACTCAACCTCGCGAGCGTGACGACTCGGGGAGAGATTTTGCTGCTCACAAACATTGAATGAGTAATGAAAACAACTCTCTTCGAAGTAGAGTTGGTGAAAGTTGTGCCCTCAACATATCGCCACTTGTTGAAGTTTCCAACACCCAAATGAATCAAGCAGATAAACGGCGATCAACCGACATCAAGAGAGATGAACGCTATTTCGGTCTCCAGTAGCAAAGGAAAGGAACATGCGACATAGAAATTACAGGAACCAACACCAATCCCCAAACCAGAGGAAGTTAGTCTGGGGACAAAAAAGTCGGAAAAATATCAGTGCTGAGATATTTCCAAATTCCAGAAGAGACGGATGCAACGAAGTCCACGGCGGAAGAATTGGAGCAAGTTGCATTATTCGAGGAATTCCTAGAAAGGAAAATCCACTTGGGGACCGGGCTGCACCCAAAACTGAGGTATGATTTTATTGAATTTCTTAAAATTAATGTTGATTATTTTTCTTGGTCGCACGAGGATATGACAGATATCCCGACGGAGGTAGCCATGCACAAGTTAGGCTTGGATCCCAACATACCCTCGGTAAGACAAAAGAAGTGGCATATTGCCGAAGCCAGGAACAAAATCGTCAAAGAAGAGGTAATCCATTTGCTTAACATCGGTTCAATCCGAGAGGTAAGATATCCGAAATGGATGGCTAATATAGTAGTAGTTCCTAAGAAGAACAATAAATTTTGCATGTGTGTAGACTATAAGGATCTAAATAAAGCGCGCCCGAAAGACTCATTCCCACTGCGAAATATCGATCAAATGATTGATGTCACAGCTGGTCACGAGTTAATGAGTTTCCTCGATGCGTATTCTGGGTACAATCAAATTAAGATGAACCCGGGAGATCAGGAATTTTCTTTTTTGCTTATAATGAATTTCGGTACTTATTCTTACAATGTGATGCCTTTCGGGTTGAAGAACGCCGGAGCCACTTAACAACGGCTCGTGAACAAAATGTTTGAAAATCAAATAAGAAAGTGTAACGACTGGCCAGTCGTTCCGAGAGTTAGAGCCCCGTTCCCCCCATTTCTGCTTCCTTATGTGTTATTCAACTTTATTGTGTTGTATCGGGTTGGTTGGTTTGGGTCCGGAGTGGTTTCGAAGGGGAATGATAAACTTAGTCTCTTATTTAGAATTTCAAGTTGGAAAAGTCAACCGGATGTTGACTTATGAGTAAAAAATGATCTCGGGTTTGGATTTTTATGGTTCGATTAGCACCTTTAGGTGATTTTGGACTTAGGAGCATGCCTGGAATGTAATTTGGAGGCTCGTGGTAGAATTAGGCTTGAATTGGCGAAATTGGAAATTGGGTGATTTTCGGTCGGTAGTGGAAAATTTGATATCGGAGTCGGAATGGAATTCAGAGAGTTGGAGTAGGTTTGTAGTGTCATTTGTGATGTGTGTGAAAAAGTTGAGGTTATCCGGATGAGGTTTGGTAGGTTTCACCGTAGTTAGCGGAATTTGGAAGTTTAGAAGTTCTTAGGCTTGAATCTGAGGTTAATTTGGTATTTTGATGTTGTTTTGAGAGTTCCAAGGGTTCGACAAAGTTCGTATATTGATATATAACTTGTTGGTGCTATTGGTTGAGGTTACGAAGGCCTCGGGTGTGTTTCAGGTGAGTTTTGAGCGAGTCCGGGCATTCCCGAAACTCTAGTATTGTACAGGTGCCTTGAAAATGCGGAAATCGGCAAAATTTTGCGGACCACGGAGGAGGGGGTACTGACCGCATAATTTTGGTCGCGGTCGCACTCCTGGGGAAGTTCTGCAGATCCGTTGGTCCGACTTCGGAAGCATATCTTTTGCTCTACAAGGAATGTTGAGATGATTTAAAAAATGAAAGTTGTAGCCCTGTTTCCAGAAAGGTAAAGAAGTCATCATTTGGACATCTGTAGAGAATGTTATGGCCAACATACTAAAGCCTGTAAGTGCATCCACCAAGAGGTGCAGCCGCACCATTTTTACGCGATCGCAGGAGCTGGGAGGCGCGGCCGCGCTTGGACTTTCGCGCACTGCACAATGGGAGTCAGAGGGAGCACTATATAAATGGGGTTTAGGGCATTATTTCACATTTTGGACCTAAGGAGCTTGGTTTGTGGCGATGTTTCGTGGGTTTTTCAAGAAATTCATCGGGGTAAGTGATTCTAACTCGGACTTGGTTAATATACATGCATATATCAATGATTTCATCATTTGATTATACTTTGAGGTGAAAATTTGGGGAAAATTGTTGAAACTTCATAAAATTAATTTTTGGGATTTGAATGTCGATTCGAAGTCGGATTTGAGTGAAACTAGTATGGTTGGACTCGTGAGTGAATGTGTGTTCATAATTTTTGACTTTTACCCGATTCCGAGTCGTAGTCCTAGGGGTCGGGCTTGAGCCAATTTAGGGTTTGGGGTCATATTTGATAGTTTTTCTTGTGGAACTTACTCCTTTTGCATAAATTGATGGTATTGTGCTGGTTGTGAATCGAATCGGAGCACTTGGAGGCCGAATCGAGGGGCAAGAGCATCGCGAAGTAGAGATTTGATCGGTTTGAGGTAAGTAACGATTGTAAATCTAGTCCTGAGGGTATGAAACCCCGAATTTCGTATCATTTTACTATTTTGAGGTGACGCACATGATATGTGACGGGCGCGTGGGCGTGCACCGTTAGGGATTATGACTTGGTCCGGCCCGTAGCAACTGTAGAGTTGCATATTTTGTTGAAACTGTATAATATTTATTCCTTCCATGCATTCGTTGACTTATCTTGAAGCGTAAATCTTTGAATTCCTTCCATGCATTCGTATGCGCACATGAGCGCTCGGTATCAGTAGTGCATCGAGTAATTCCATAATCACGAATAATTTATAGCCCATAAGGCTATCAAACTACAACCCAAAATCTAGTCCACTCATGATCACACATAGCTATTAAAACATGTACATATATAGGTAGGAAAGCTTTTCAAAACTCGAAAAAGTTACATGCATCTTCCTCAAATAAATGATGGTACTTTTTCTTCGAGCCCTCTTCGCCTTCCCATGTAGCCTTTTCTAAGCCTTTATTTAGTCTATAATTTCTAGAGGATAACATAGAGCGTGACTTTATATATATAGATCTTTTTTGGTCTTTAATATAAATTATGTATTAATAAAACCAACGTAAATTCCCTTATATATCGTATGAAGCTACAATACAATTATGGTTTCATAATAACCTCTTTCGCCTTGTAATTCAACCTCTACGTTCGAATTATCCACTCTTACTATTTTGGTTTGTGTCACGACCCGAAATCCCACTGTCGGGACCGTGATGGCATCTAACGTTGTACCCGCTAGACAAGCCAACATTTCCAGTTATTCTAGCATGTTCCTTTATTATTTAGCATTTAACAGTGATGTACAAGAACAATTAGAAATCAAAGTGCGGAAGAAATGAAATCTAACAACTTAAGTAAATAGTATTACAAAATCCTTACTAACAACTCCCTAAATCTGGTGTCACAATTTCATGGACTGTCTATGATTGCTACAAATAAAGGTATGAATAAACAAGGTACTACTGTCTTAGAAGTACGTAAAGACAGGAAAAGAAGTATGATAGGAGGTGACGCCAAGGCCTGCGGACGCCTGCAGGACTACCTCAGTGTCACCTGGTGGACTGAAGGAAGCCTCTTCGATCAGTGTCCACTAGGTCCGGTACCGGGATCTGCACAACATAAAGAAGTGCAGGTGTAGCATAAGTAAACTGACCCCATGTACTGAGTAAGTGCCGAGCCTAACCTCGGCGAAGTAGTGACGAGGCTTGGACACGACAAATAGTACCACCTGTGCAGTTTAAATAAAATATAACAGGAAATAACAACAAGAAATAAACAGTTAAGTACAATAAAGGGAAACATGCTGGGGAAAAGGGGTAGAAAATACTGAAATGACAGAACGAGGCAGCAGTTCAAATATAAAAAATAACGACGATTAACAACACGAAATAAACAAGTGAAAAGAAACGGCACGGCATGTCCCCTCGTGCTAAAGTATCACAACACGACACGGAATGTCCCCTTGTGAATAACTATCATCAACACGGCACAGAATGTCCCTTCGTTCATAATAATAATACACGGCACGGAATGTCCCCTCGTGCATAAATAACATAAACACGGCACGGAATGCCCCCTCGTACATAGATAACATAAACATGGCACGAAATGTCCCCTCGTGCATAGATAACATAAACATGGCACGGAATGTCCCCTCGTGCATAGATAACATAAACATGGCACAGAATGTCCCCTCATGCATAGATAACATAAACATGGCACGGAACGTCCCCTCGTGCTTAGATAACATAAACATGGCACAAAATGTCCCCTCGTGCGTAGATAACATAAACATGGCACGGAATGTACCCTCGTCCAAAAATATCAAAAATAACAGTTTGGAAAGAAATCAACAATAAGAAATCTTAAATGCAAAGAAATAATCAACAGAAATAATACCGTCCCGGCAAGGGAAACAACTACAACCAACCCTACACAAGTTTATAATCTAACAAAATATTACTCAACTGATCATATACTCAACAATATTCACAACCAAGAATTTCCCTCAAATGAAGAACTG
Source organism: Nicotiana undulata (assembly GCA_005239495.1). NCBI lineage: Eukaryota > Viridiplantae > Streptophyta > Magnoliopsida > Solanales > Solanaceae > Nicotiana > Nicotiana undulata. The sequence continues at coordinate 39,190 of ML259827.1, read as the reverse complement.
CCAAATTGATATTAAATCCATAACAAAATAAACCTCCATGAAAATCACATAATTACTCATATTCGACTCACGGGCATACTTGACCACAACATATAGGTACTCGTCACCTCACATATACATTGGACATGGAATAAACACGTAGAAAATAAGACTCAACACCTATTCCCTCAAGCTAAGGTTAGGCCAAACACTTACCTCGACTCCCACGATCAAAATCAAGCCTCAAGCACCGCTTTTTCTTTTGAACCCGACTCCAAATCAATCGTATCTAGACATAATCGACTCAATAACATCAATAAAGGCTAAACAATTCAATTCCAATGCTTAACTATAGACTTCCTAACATTCTTCCCAAAAATCCAAAATTCGACCCCGAGCCCGCTTGGTCAAAATACGAGGTTCAGACCAAAACCCGATCACCCATTCCCCCACGAGCCCGAATATATAATTTATTTTGAAATCCGACCCCAAAATTAGATCAAATTCCCAAATAATCAAAAAGCCCTAACTCTACCCAAACCTCTAATTTTCTACCATTAAAACTCTACGATTTTTGATGATAATTAATGAAAAAAATTAGAAAGTTGAAGGAAATCAGTTATTGAACACTTACCTACGATTTGGGAAGAAAATCTCTTACGAAAATCGCCCTAGGTCCTCTATTTTTATTAAAAAGTTGAAGAAGAAACATCTGAAGTTTGTTTTTAAAAACATCATTGCTCGACTTTCGCACCTGCGGTGCATGGGTCGCACATGTAGAGATGGTCAGGCCCATAGGGGGGCTGCACTTGCGGAACCGCTTCTGCGGAGAAGGGTCCGCATCTGCGAGAGGACCGCACCTGGGGGCACAAAAGCGCACCTGCAGTCTCGCACTTGCGGCCCTAGGCTCGTAAGTGCGGGCACACCAGAACTGGTGCACAACCAGTGTTTTCTTAAGTTCAAACACCCTGAAAACCTACTCGAAACACACCCGAGCCCTCGGAGTTCCAAAACAAATATGCACACAACATCAAAAACATCCTACATACTTAATCGTGTAATCAAATCACCAAAATAACATCATAAACATCGAATTAAACCTCAAAATCAATGAAATTTTTCAAAACCTCTTTAAACATTAAATTTTGCATTTAAGGTCCGAATCACGTCAAATGGATTCTGTTTCTTACCAAACTTTACAGACAACACATATAAATCATATTGAACCTGTACCAGGCTCCAGAACCATCATACGAGCCCGATATTACAGGTTTCACATAGAACTTCACTTTCAAAAACTTTCATGTTTTTCAAAAAACAATTTCTTTTAAAATTTCATTTCTCGGACTTGGGACCTCGGAATTCGATTCCGGGCATACGCCCAAGTCCCATATTTTCCCACGGACCCTCCAGGACCGTCAAATCACGGGTCCGGGTTCGTTTACCAAAAACGTTGACCAAAGTCAACTCTATTCAAATTTCAACACAAAATTATTGTTTTTTATCAGTTTTTCACATAACGGCTTCCCGACTACACGCCCAGGCTGCGCATGAAAATCGAGGTGAGATAGAAGGAGGCTTTCATGGCCTCGGAACACAGATTAATCTAGAAATACACGGGATGACCTTTTGGGTCATCACAATCTCCACCTCTAAATCAAACGTTCGTCCTCGAACGGACATAGAAAGGTACCTGAATCAGGGAAAAGATGGGGATATCGGCTCCGCATATCGGACTCGGACTCCCAAGTAGCTGCCTCAACAGGCTGACCTCTCCACTGAACACGGACCGAAGGATAACTCTTCGATCTCAACTGACGAACCTGCCGGGCTAATATGGCTACCGGCTCCTCCTCATAAGTCAGATCCTTGTCCAACTGGACACTACTAAAGTCTAGCACATGAGGTGGATCGGAAATATACTTCCGAAGCATAGATACATGAAACACCGGATGCACGACTAATGAACTCGATGGTAAAGCAAGTCTGTAGGCCACCTCTCCTACTTTACAAAGAATCTCAAATGGACCAATGTACCTAGGGCTCAACTTGCCCTTCTTCCTGAACCTCATCACACCCTTCATGAGCGACACCCGAAGTAATACCCGGTCACCAACCATGAATGCCAAATCACGAACTCTACGGTCTACATAACTCTTTTGCCTGGATTGAGCTGTACAAAGCCTATCCTGAATGATCTTCACCTTATCCAAGGCATCCTGAACTATCTCTGAACCCAACAACCTAGCCTCTCCAGACTCAAACCATCCAACCGGCGACCGACACCGCCTACCATACAACACCTCATAAGGAGCCATATGAATGCTCGACTGATAGATGTTGTTGTAGGCAAACTTAGCTAAAGGAAAAAACTGGTCCCATGAACCTCCAAAATCCATGACACAAGTTCGCAACATATCCTCCAATATCTGAATAGTACGCTCGGACTGTCCGTCCGTCTGAGGATGAAAAGCTGTGCTCAACTCAACATGTGTGCCCAACTCACGCTGACATACTCTCCAGAAATGGAAGGTAAAATGAGTACCTCGCTCAGAAATAATAGACACGGGCACACCATGCAAGCGAACAATCTCCCTGGTGTAGATCTTTGTCAACTTCTCCGAAGAATACGAAACTGATACAAGAATGAAGTGTGCTGACTTGGTCAGCCTATCCACAATGACCCATACTGCATCAAACATCCTCTGAGTCCGTGGGAGTCTAACTACGAAATCCATGGTAATACGCTCCCACTTCCACTCGGGGAGCTCAATCTACTGCATCAAACCACCGGGCCTCTGGTGCTCGTACTTAACCTGCTGACAGTTCAAGAACCTAGCTACATATGCCACAATATCTTTCTTCATCCTACGCCACCAAAAATGCTGCCGCAAATCCTGGTACATCTTTGCAGCGCCCAGATGAATGGAATACCGGTAACTATAGGCCTCCTGCAATATCATCTCACGAATCCCATCAACATCAAGCACACAAATACGGCCCTGCATCCTCATGACTCCATCATCATCAACTGTAACCTGCTTGGAACCCCTGTGCCGGATCGTATATCTAAGAACACATAAATGATGATCATCATACTGCCGGTCCCGAATACGATCATACAATGAAGAACGAGCCACAGTATGGGCCAAAACACCGCAGTCTTAGAAACCTTCAATCTCATGAACCAATTGGCCTAAGCAAGAACATCTAAAGCAAGCGGTTGCTCTTCGACCGATATATAAGCAAGACTATCCATTCTGGATGACTTCCGGCTCAAGGCATCGGCCACCACATTGGCCTTCCTCGGATGATATAAGATGGTAATGTCGTAGTCTTTCAACAGCTCTAACCATCTTCTCTGCCTCATATTCAACTCTTTCTGCTTGAACAGATATTGCAAGCTCTTATGATCTGTGAACACCTCACATGACACACAATACAAATAATGCCTCCAAATCTTCAATGCGTGGACAATGACTACTAACTCTAAATCATGAACTTGATAGTTCTTCTCATGAACCTTCAACTGACGTGAAGCATAAGATATAACCTTGCCATCCTGCATCAACACTGCACCAAGTCCAACCCGTGAAGCATCACAATACACAGTATATGGCCCTGAACCTGTGGGAAAAACTAACACTGGTGTCGTGGTCAAGGTTGTCTTGAGCTTCTGAAAGCTCGCCTCACACTCATTTGACCACCTGAACTGGGCACCCTTCTGAGTAAAATTGGTCATCGGGACTGCAATAAATGAAAAGCCCTCCACAAACCGACGATAATAGCCTGCTAAGCCTAAGAAATTCCGAATCTCTGTAGCTGAGGTGGGTCTAGGCCAATCTCTGACTGCTGAAATCTTCTTGGGATCCACCTGTATACCCTCTGCCGACACAACATGGCCCAGAAATGCAATCAAACTCAACCAGAATTCACACTTCGAAAATTTGGCATACAACTAACTGTCCTTCAGAGTCTGGAGGATGACTCGAAGGTGCTGCTCATGCTCCTCCCGGCTGCGGGAGTATATCAATATATCATCAATGAAAACAATGACAAACGAATTCAAATAGGGCCTGAACACTCGGTTTATCAAATCCATAAAAGCAGCTGGGGCATTTGTCAACCCAAATGACATCACCAAGAACTCATAATGCCCATACCGAATGCGAAAGGCTATCTTAGGGACATCAGACGCCCTAATCCTCAAATGATGGTACCCAGATCTCAAGTCAATCTTGGAAAACACGGTGGCACCCTGAAGCTGGTCGAATAAATCATCAATCCTCGGCAAGAGCTACTTATTCTTGACAGTAACCTTGTTCAATTGCCGGTAATCAATACACATTCTCATCGTGCCATATTTCTTCTTAACAAACAACACTGGCACACCCCAAGGAGAAACACTAGGCCTAATAAAGCCTTTGGCTAGCAAATCCTGTAACTGATCCTTCAATTCCTTTAACTTTGGCGGGGCCATACGATATGGCGGGGTAGAAATGAGCTGAGTACCCGGAGCCAAATCAATGCAAAAGTCAATATCCCTGTCGGGTGGCATACCCGGCATGTCAGTAGGGAATACCTTTGGAAACTCACGAACAATGGGCACAGACTCCATAGGAGAAACCTCGGCACTAGAATCACGAACATAAGCCAAATAGGCCAAACAACCCTTCTCGAACATGCGCCGAGCCTTCATATATGAAATAACTCTACCGGAAGAATGACTAGGAGTCTCTCTCCACTCCAATCGAGGTACTCCCGGTAAGGCCAAGGTCACAGTCTTGGCATGACAGTCCAGAATAGCATGATAGGGAGATAACCAATCCATCCCCAAAATGACATCGAAATCAACCATATCAAGAAGTAAAAGATCTACATGAGTCTCCAGACCACCAATAACCACTAAGCATGAACGGTAGACTCGATCTACCACAATAGAATCACCCACCGGTGTAGATACATACACATGAGTACTCAGGGAATCACGGGGCAAAATATGAGGACACGTAGGAAAATGTAGACCCCGGATCAAACAAAAACGAAGCATCTCTGCTACAAACTGAAACCGTACCTGTAATGACTGCATCGGAGGCCTCAACCTCAGGTCTGGCGGGAATATCATAGCATCGTGGCCGAGCCCCACCAATTTGAACATCCCCGGGTTGACCCACTACGGGCTGACCTCTACACCTCACGACATGTCCTCCACCTCTAACTATATGGCCTACACCTCTAGCACCTCTTCCTCCACCCCTAGCTGGCTGAGGGGGCGAGGATGCACCTGGTGCGGGAATCATAACACAGGAACCCTGATACTGAGAACCAACGAAAGCTCGAGGGCAAAACCCGGAAATGTGCCTTGGAATACCACAAGTGTAACAAGATCTCTGCTGCTGAGACTGCTAACCCTGAAACTGTTCCTGCCGACCAGAATAACCACCCTGGAAGCTCTGAAATGGTGCACTGATAGGAGCTGATGGTGCATTGCGGGATACCTGGAGTGCTGACTGGAATGGTCTAGGAGGATGACCTCGGCCTCCAAATGAGGCATCACTGAATCGGCCAAAATGACGAGGCCTCTTGTCAGACCCCTGACCACTGCCCTGTGATAAGACTATCTCAATCCACCTGGCCACATTGGCCGCCTCCTGAACTGAAATATCAGTACATGTCTCTCTGGCCATCTGGAGTCTAATAGGCTGAGCTAGCCCCTCAATAAACCTCATCACCCTCTCTCGATCTGTGGGGAGTATCATGATAGCATGTCTGGCCAAAGTGATAAATCGGGTCTCATACTGGGTAACTGTCATAGAGCCCTGCTGGAGACGCTCAAACTGCCTCCTAATATCCTCTCTCTGGGTAACTGGTAGAAACTTCTCCAAGAACAACTCAGAGAACTGAGCCCAAGACAACGACGAAGATCCAACTGGCCTAGTCAAGAAAAAATCCCTCCACCAAGTCTTGGCGGTACCAGAAATACAGAATATAGCAAAATCGACCCCATTGGTCTCCACAATCCCCATGTTCTGAAGAAACTAGTAGCAAACTGTCTAAGTAATCTTGGGGGTCCTCTGATGGTTCACCACTAAAAGTAGTAGGAAATATCTTGGTGAACCGATCCAATCTCCATAAAGCATCAGAAGACATAGCTGCTCCCTCAACCGCCTGTGCCACAATACCCGACTGAGCTACTCTAGCTGCCTGAGGTGCTGGAGTCTGGAATTGCGAAGCTAACTGCTCTGGTGTGTAGGTGGCAGGAGTCTGGGCCCCTCCCCCAGCCTGAGAGACGGCTGGTGCTGTAGGAAGTAGACCAGCCTGAGCCACGCTCTCCATAAGGCCCACCAAGCGGACCAGAGCGTCCTAAAGTACCGGGGTGGCAATGAACCCCTCTGGGACCTGAGCTGGTCCAACTGGAACTGTATGAGCAGGAATCTCATCGGCAAACTCTACCTGAGGATCCTTCACTGGGGATGCTTCTCTGGGCTGAGCCCTGCCCCTGTCTCGGCCTCTAGTACGGCCTTGACCTTGTCCTCGGCCCCTCGTAGGAGCTGCAACTGGAGGATCGGGCTGCTGATCGATAGATGAGGAAGCACGCGTTCTCGCCATTTGCGAGAGAACAGAATAGAAACCCAATTAGTATTTAGAATTCAAATCGCATGACAGAGAAGAATAGATATGAAGTTATTACTAACTTTGCAGCCTCTATGGGATAAGTACAAACGTCTCCGTACCGATTCCTCAGACTCTACCAAGTTTGTCCGTGAATTGTGAGACCTAAGCAACCTAGTGCTCTGATACCAACTTGTCACGACCCAAAATACCACCGTCGAGACCGTGATGGCGTCTAACGTTTGAACCCGCTAGACAAGCCAACGTTACCAGTTATTCTAGCATGTTCCTTTATTATTTAGCATTTAACAGTGATGTACAAGAACAATTAGAAATCAAAGTGCGGAAGAAATGAAATCTAACAAGTAAATAGTATTACAAAATCCTTACTAACAACTCCCAAAATCTGGTGTTACAATTTCACGTACTGTTTATGATTGCTACAAATAAAGGTCTGAATAAACAAGGTACTATTGTCTCAAAAATACGTAAAGACAGGAAAAGAAGTATGATAGGAGGTGACGCCAAGGCCTGCGGATGCCTGCAGGACTACCTCAGTGTCGCCTGGTGGACTGAACGAAGCCTCCTCGATCAGTGTCCACTAGGTCCGGTACCGGGATTTGCACAACATAAAGAAGTGCAGGTGTAGCATCAGTACAACCAACCCCATCAAGTGCCGAGCCTAACCTCGACTAAGTAGTGACGAGGCTAGGACACGACAACTAATACCACCTATGCAGTTTAAATAAAATATAACAGGAAATAACAACAAGAAATAAACAGTTAAGTACAATAACGGGGACACATGCTAGGGAAAAGGGGTAGCAAATACTGAAATGACAGAACGAGGCAGCAGTTCAAATATAAAAAATAACAACGAGGATTAAAAACACGAAATAAACAAGTGAAAAGAAACAGCACGGCATGTCCCCTCGTGCTAAAGTATCACAACACAGCACGGAATGTCCCCTCATGAATAACTATCATCAACACGGCACAGAATGTCCCTTCGTTCATAATAATAATACACGGCACATATAAATTATATCGAACCTGTACCGGGCTCTGGAACCATCATACGGGCCCGATACCACAGGTTTCACATAGCATTTCACTTTCAAAAACTTTTATATTTTTCAGAAAATAATTTCTTTTAAAAATTCATTTCTCGGACTTGGGACCTCAGAATTCGATTTCGGGCATACGCCCAAGTCCCATATTTTCCCACGGACCCTCAGAGACCATCAAATCACGGGTCCGGGTCTGTTTACCAAAAATGTTGACCAAAGTCAACTCTATTCAAATTTCAACACAAAATTATTATTTTTATCAGTTTTTTACATAACGGCTTCCCGGCTACACGCCTGGACTGCGCACGCAAATCAAGGTGAGATAGAAGGAGGCTTTCATTTCCTTGGAACACATATTAATCTAGAAATATACAGGATGCCCTTTTGTTTCATCACAATTTGCGACTTAACTATTCTCACTATTCCACTTATCGTGTAATTCTTTCATCATGAAAAGACACATATAGGTTGGGAAATGCACCCTCTATTGTAGGTCTACACATAAAAATCAAAATAACTAAAATTTATCTCGGAAACATGACTCATATTTAGGCACTTCTTTCTTGCTTTTTCTTTCTGACCTTCCTAATGTTTAGGGGGATTGAGGCATCACTTCCCTCTTTTTCTCATAGTATATATCTTGTTGACCATGCCTTTAAGACTTACCATCTTTTCTGCTACCTCAATTTTAAGACATTATTCATCCATATAAGATTGTTGGTGCTCTTTAATCATTTATATCTAAAACTTCGTTTATCCTTTTTGGATCTTAGGATACCACTTATCTTATCAGGTTCCCTATATTAATTCGGAGACTCGGCCTTCTTCCCACTTGAATGTTACAAATAGAACTACTTCTGAACTTGTGACAATATCTGACTTCATGAGTTACTTGTTCTATGGAGGTGCTATTATCCACGAATAGCGGTGCAACATAAACTCTAGAACATCTATGTATGTTCTTCATCTTCTCATGTTTTCTAATTTCTTGAAATTACCCAAAACATAGTGGTGCTCTTCTACCATCCATGGGATTACTGCAATTTAACGTCTGTCATGCCTCACTTATTGGCACCATTCTCAAGTTTATCACGCAACCCTCTTTACAATAGGCACGTGTGAGGGCTACAACATCGCATAACATAGGCACTCTAGCGTACTCTGCTCTAGATCTTTAGCTAACAATACTCGACTACTATTTTAGCCTCCGATGCTATTAACACTTTAAAACTTCATCCCTTTGTCTTGCGCTATATGCGCCCTTATGATATTTATTTTTTCTGCGACATGTCTCATCTAGCCCTGTTAATCCCTTGATACACTCTAATCTACTACAACTTCCATGGTGCCTTTATATTAATTTTTGTATTTAACCTACATTATACAAGTACCTTTAATATTTGTGTACATACTTGGACCTGTCGTATACTTCGATGATTGTTTGCTAGCCAACCATAAATGATTTTGGACTTGATCCTTAAAAGAGGATGCAACTTCATTCCCTAGTATGAGTCTATGGTCCCGACACCATATACATTGCAATTATATAGACTTACTATATATTTGTTTCTCAGGTGGATGAGGTCTTTTCTTGTTGGGCCTATCTCATACAGTTTTTACTCATCACAATTCACCTTTGAAAGGATTGGACTTTTTCTTTACCCTTCTTTACCCTTCTTTGTGCTTCATAGGATTCTTCCTTAATTGCAGATGTTTCACTTCAGTAACCTTGTAATCAATCACTATTCTCATAAGGAGATATTTCTTTCATGAATCCATATCCATTTACTTTGATACTTACCTGCAAATCACCTTGATACTATTTCTTAAAATGTTCTATTCTATTTTGAGTCACATTTAACTGAACATGAGAAAGTGAGTCTCTCTGAGAAAGTCATATGCCAACCATCAAAATTTAGGAAGAGTAATGAACACCGGTGGAGTATTTTAGACGCGTATTAAATTATTGCGATTATGTACACGTACGCATGACATAGTTACGATACAAAAAATAAATCAAGGTATGCGTTTGCGCAACTTTGGTCAAAACAATCTTCCTAATTAATAAAGTGTTATTCATAGTGTACACGTTCGCATGACACGATTACGTTTTCAAAAATGAATATTCGTAGAAAATGCTTTAGGCTCGACTTAATCTATCATCGTGATTTTGTACACGTTCGCGTGACATAATCACTGTTTTTAAAAATAAATCAAGGTACGCGTTTTCGCGACTTTGGCCAAGCTTTTTCTTAAATAATAAAGTGTTATTAATTGTGTACACGTATGCGTGACATGATTTTTAACACGCCAAACAAAAAGTGTACACGTACGCGTTACTCGTTTCGTGATAATTCCATAACCGCGAATAATTGAGTAATTAGAAGCGGTAAAAGGTAAAAATGCACATAGGTTCTAAAATACGTAATTAAACAATTTAATTAAGCCATGTATGATTAAACGACCATGCTAAAACTATGGAGTCTGGGAATGCCTAACATCTTCTCCTGGGTTAACAGAATTTCTTACCCGATATTCTGGTTTCGTAGACTTAAGAATATAGTCAAATTTTTCCTCAATTTTGGATTTAAAATAAACCGGTGACTTGGGACACCATAAATTATTCCAAGTGGAGATTCTGAAATTAATAAAATAATTCCATTTCAATTATGTCACTTAAATTGGAAAAACTCTCCTACCCCCTTCGGGAAAAAGGAGGTGTGATAGCTCTGGCGACTCTACTGGGGCTCGAACCTAGAATCTATGGCTCAGGGTTCAAGAATTCGAGCTTGTAATGTAATATGTACTTGGCTTTATTGTTTGCTGATATTACAGTGTTTGTGGGCCTAATGTTCTAATAGCCGCTGATTTAACGCTTTGATACTATTTGAACTGTATTAAAACTGTCTTCTTACGCCTCCCTTCCGAGTCTTCTTAAAATATGGCGCACACGTACGCGTGGCCCACTTTTCTGTTAGAGGTTATACCAAATAGAACAAGGATGGATCAACCACTAGTCCAGGTAGACTTTCGTGCTCCCGGTATGTCGCTCCCACCTCAGCTCAAGTTGTCCTCTTGGGTAAGCCATGTCTAGAACATACACCAGGTTTAAACCTAGAATAACATAGCCTCATGCCGGATCCCTAGTAGGTAAGTTTTTTTGCATCTCGTGCATTTAACTTATGGGACTCAACACAGGGGTTGGGTCCGTCTAGGACAGGTGTACCCGAAATAAAAGACCATACTGATGCATCTTGCATGTTATGTGCGCATTTATTTGCTTCAGCTTGTTTGTTGACCGGCTAAGGAAAGAGAAACAACAGAAAAACCAAGAGTGAGGTAGGATAGAAAATTCACCCGGTTCTGAAAATCCCGGTATTTGGAAATGCCTCGAAACACTTCCAAAATTTTTGAAAAAAAGGAGAAAAAGAAAATGTATTTCAAAAGAAAAATGAGCCAATATTATGTTTTCCCAGTTATGTCAAAACTGACCAAACTACGCGGGTCCGATTTTTACCTGATGTGATATACGTAAGCAAACCTCATCGGTTTCGGCCCCCAATTTTAAAAAATCCAAAAAACATTACTTTAATTCCTTCTTTAGAAGTCTTTCTTTAGAAAATCCCAAATAAAAAAAATTTAAAACCAAAAATATTTTCTTTCATTTTTGAACTCTTTCATTCGAAAAGAAAATCAAATCAAAATCCAAAAAATATTTTCTACCTTTTTCTAGAAGTCTGTTTCCCAAAAATTCAAAAAAAATCAAATATCCAAAAAATATTTTCTTTCTTCTTTAGAAGTCTTTCTTTCAAAAAATTTGAAAACAAATATAAAAAACCAAAATAAAACATCCAAAAATATTTTCATCCTTCTTTCGAAAATTAAAAAGAAATTTCAAGATTCAAAAATATTTTCTTTTTCTTTAGAAGTGGTCCTTTCAAAAATTGAAAATAAAAGTCCAAAAATCAAAAAATATTGTGATGACCCAAAATGTCATCTTTAAATTTAATAATCATTTTTGTTTTCTATGTGATGACCCAAGGGGTCATTTTATAAAACTAGACTTCGTTCCATGCTTAAAAGCCACAAAAGACTAAATTTAAATACCTCGATTTGCATGCGCAGTCCGAGCGTGAAACCAGAAAGCCTTTATGTGAAAATATGAGAAATAGTATTTTTTAGAATTTAAATTTGATAAAAGTTGACTTTGGCCAACATTTTGAGTAAACGAACCCGGATCCGTGTTCCGACGATCCCGAGAGGTCCGCAGTAAAATATGGGACTTGGGTGTATGCCCGAAAATGAATTCCGAGGTCCCAAGCCTTAGAAATTAATTTTTGAAAGAAATTATTTTGCTGAAAGGTTTATGAATTAAAGAAAAGAAATAATATTTAAAACCATTGGTATCGGGTTCATACTTTGGTTCCGGAGCCCGTTACAGCTTTGTTATGATATTAAAAGGTTAACTGTGAAATTTGGTGAAAAACAGATTTCTATTGACGTGATTCGGACATCCGGTTGAGAAATTATGAACTTTAAGAGTTTATGTTGAAAATGATGAGTTTTGAGGTTTAATTCGTAAATTTACATGTTATTTTCATGATTTTATAGCATTAGCAAGTCCGTATGATATTTTTAGACTTGCGTGCATGATTTGTTTGGAGCCCCGAGGGCTCGGGTGAGTTTCGGGTAGACCATGGGGTGTTTTACTCTTGAAAATAACTACTGGTTTTTCAGTATCTGGTGTCCAGGTTTTTGTACTGTGCGATCGCATAGGTATGACCGCGATCGCATAGTGTAGTCTTCAGGGGTCCCAGGATTTGTGCTATGCGATTGCACTCAGAAGCCTGCGATCGCATAGGCCAGCAGCCCCAACCCTGTGCGAACGCACCAGTAGCTGTGCGATAACACTGCTTTAAATTTTGGCCTGGGGAAGGGAAATCCAATACCATGTGCGATCGCACCCCTCCCCATGCGATAGCACTGACCAAAAACCCCTTACACTGTGCGATCGCACCTCTTTATCCGCGATCGCATAGTTGCCCAGCCCTGCTAATATAAATACCTGTTAAAGAACGGACATAACACCTTCTTCACCAAAATTTCGAGGTTTTCAACCCTTAAAACGATTTGCTTCAACAATCTTCATCCCCAAGTCATAGGTAATCAATTCCAAACTTTGTTATTTCAATTCCTTACTATTTTGCATCACTTTTAAAGCAAAAACAAAGAATTTTCATGGTAAAAATCTAGGAATTGGGTAAAATTAGGGAGTTTTGCAAAAATCAAAATTTTATATCAAATTAAGGTCGAATTTCAAACTAATAGCATATTTGGGTTCGTGGGTGAATGGTTAAACGTAATTTGGTCCGAACCCCGAGTTTAGACCAAGCGGGCTCGGGGTAGGGTTTTCACTTTTTTTGAGAAAAGCTTAGGAAAAATTATATTTTCAATAAAGTTAGTTTCTTTAGCATTAGTTAATGATATTAAGTTAATTTTGATTAGATTCGAGCAAGTTAGAGGTGAATTCAAAAGGAAAAGCCATAATTGAGCANGTGGTGACGAGTATCTATGCACCACCCAAAGTGTTTGCTAAAATATGATCCCCTTTCCCGTTCTCCACTTATTTGATTATTGTCTTAACTGTTACATGTTCATTATTGTTTCTATGATTATTTGGCCTTGTTGAATTAACTAATTATTGTTGTGACTGTTTGAAAAGAGTATTGGTTGTTTGAGCTAGTTCCCTCGTGATATAAATATGGCTGAGAGGTTGATATTGTTTTATGGAATAAATTTGTACATATTTTTATATTCTTGTTGGTTTCATGGTTGAGAGGTTATTGATGAAGTCATGAGAAAAATGCAGTTTATTATTTATAATTGTCGAAATAAAAGTATTGTTAAAGGCTTGGCCTGATTTGTGAAATTTTGAATAAACTGATATGATATATCTGGTGGGAGCGGGTTGCACGCCGCAACAAGGAGTGATAAGGGAGGACAGGTGGGATCGGGTTGCACGCCGCAACAGGAGTAATAAGGGAGATATTTTAGGGAGGAGCAATAAGGGAGGACAGGTGGGAGCGGGTTGCACGCCGCAACAAGGAGTGATAAGGGAGGATATTTACATTTATATTTTACTGAATTTTTCAAGAAAAAGAGAATCAAAGTTTTGAAAAGCTAAAATGTTTATTTTACTACTCTTTAAATATTTTAGTACTATTTTTATTTAAAGTTAAAGTTTGGAACTCTGAAGAGATATTTGAGAATTGGTTATAGCTGAGTTATTTTATTTTATTTGGTTGCAACACTTAATTATCTATTTGTTTAGATTTCTTTCTTGCTCATTATTTATTGTTGTTAAAGATTAAAATGTTGAAGCCCGACTTAGCCTCGTCACTACTTCGCCGAGGCTAGGCTCGGCACTTACTCAGTCATGGGGTAGGTTGTACTGATACTACACTCTGTGCTCTTTTGCACAGATCCAGGTTCTATTCAGCAGTAGGAGGATTTCAGGACGACCACCTATTCATTTGGAGACACGAGGTACATCTGCTGGCGTTCGCAGATTCCGAGAGTCTTCTCCTATTTTTACATACACTGTTTTATATTATTCAGAACAGTTACACTATTTCTTTCAGCCATTATTTGTAGTATTCTGTAGTAGTTCATGGATTGTGACACCAGACCCTAGGGTAGTCTTAGAGTTATTTATATAATTAGTTCGTGGTTCGTTTCATTTAGTTGGTTATTATTATTATTTTATTTTAATGTTGTTCGGAATTATGTTAGTTAAGTTCATTTTGAATTTATTTATTTATGCATAAGTAATTAATTAAGGAAATTAGTAATCGACTTCTAACATTGGCTTGCATAGCAAGTGTGGTGTTAGGCGCCATCACGATCCCTAAGGTTGGGAATTTGGGTCGTGACAGGTTGGTATCAAAGCACTAGGTTTACTTAGGTCTCACAATCCACGAACAAGCTTTGTAGCGTCTGAAGGATCGGTACGGAGACGTCTGTACTTATCTCTCGGAGGCTATTGAGTTAGGAAACAACTCTATTTTATTTCTATTCTATCGTGCGATTCTTGTATCTCAAATGCTGATTTGGATTATTCTATTTTCTCGCAGATGGCGAGAACATGTGCTTCATCTTCCGCTGACCAGAATTCCGGACCTCCAGCAGCAGCAGCTCCTACTAGGGGAAGAGGCCGAGGCCACGCTAGAGGTCGAGGTAGGGGCAGGACTCAGCCCATTGCTTAGGCAGCATCCATAGCTGCGGAGCCCCATATTGAGATTAATGAGGGGGTTCCGACTCAGACTTTCCCAGCGGGACCAACTCAGGTTCCCGAGGGGTTTATTGCTACCCCAGTTCTTTAGGATGCTTTGGTCCGTTTAGTGGGCCTTATGGAGAGTGTGGCCTAGACTGGCACCTTTCCCGTTGCAGCAGCCGTATCTCAGGCTGGAGGAGGGGTCCTGACTCCTACTACCTACACTCCAGTTCAGACTACTCCTCAGGTTCAGACTCCAGTGAGCCAACCCCATTGAGGTAATTCAGCCAGTTGCAACAGTGCCGCCCACTAATGGGGCAGCCATGTCATCAGATGCTTTGTGGAGACTTGACAGGTTCATTAAGCTATTCCCTGTCCATTTCAGTAGTGCTACTTTAGAGGACCCTCAGGAATATCAGGACAGTTGTCATGAGGTGTTGCGTAATATGGGTATTTTGGAGACCAATGGGGTCGATTTTGTAGCTTTTCAGATGACTGGTTCCGCCAAGAAATGGTGGAGAGATTATTCGTTGACTAGGCCAGCGGGATCACCAGCTCTGACTTGGGATCAGTTTTAATATCTCTTTTTGGAGAAGTTCTTACCTGTCACTACTCTAGAGGATAAGAGTCATCAGTTTGAGCGACTACAACATGGTAAAATGACTATGAGACTCGTTTTGTGGATATGGCTAGACATGCTATGCTTATATTGCCTACAGAGAGGGAGAGGATCAGACGGTTTATTGATGGCCTTGCTCAGCCCATCAGGTTGCATATGGCCAAGGAGTCCGGATCCGAAATTTCTCTTCAGGATGCAGCTAATATAGCTAGGAGGGTTGAGTCAGTTGTTGAGATGGGAGGTCAGTAGTCAGACAAGAGACCTCGTCATTCCGGTGTGTTCAGTGGTGCCTCATCTGGAGGCGGGACTTCGTTTAGCAGAGGCCATTCATCCATTGCATTCCACTAAGCGCTACAGGTTTCACATGGTACTTTAGGGGGTCGTGGTTCTTATGCACCTCCTTCTGCTCAGCCAGTCTACAGTGCTCCTTCAACTCCTATTAGATCACCTCTTCTGCAGAGTTATTATCGGGGTCAGCCAATTCATCAGGGTCAGTCCTCATATCAGAAGGGATGTTTTGAATGTGGTGAATATGGGCATGTTCGGAGAGTTTGTCCGAAATTTCTAAGCAGTCAGCATCAGTACCAGGGTTCTCATGCCATAGTTCCAACACCAGCTACAGTACCACCTGCCTAGCCAGCAAGGGGTAGGGGTCAGGTAGTCAGGGGTAGAGGCTGGAATGTTAGAGGGGGAGGACAGATAGCTAGAGGTGGAGGTCATCCTGCTAGAGGTGGAGGTCGTCCTAGAGGTGTTGTTCAGGGTGGTGGGGCTCCGCCCCGACTATATGCTTTTCCAGCTAGACTTGAGGTAGAATCTTCTGATGCTGTCATTACAGGTATCATCTCAGTTTGTGATAGAGCTGCTTCCGTTTTGTTCGATCTGGGGTCTACTTATTCGTATGTTTCCTCCTATTTTGCCTCGTATTTGAATGTGTCCTGTGAGCCCTAGAGTGTTCCTATTTATGTGTCTACACCGGTGAGGGATGCTATTGTGGTAGATCGAGTCTATCGTTCGTGCGTGGTAGTCATCAAAGGTCTTGAAACTAGTGTTGATCTTTTACTCAAAGACATGGTTGACTTTGATATTATATTAGGCATGGATTGGTTGTCGCTCTATTATGCCATTTTAGACTGTCATGCCAAGACAGTTACTCTAGCTTTACCAGGATTGCCTCGATTAGAATGGAAAGGGACTCCTAATCGTTCTCCCAGCCGGGTAATTTCATATGCTAAGGCTCGTCGTATGGTGGAGAAAGGGTATTTGGCTTATTTGGCTCATATTCATGATTTTGATGCTGAGGTTTCTTCTATAGAGTCAGTTCCTATCGTGCGTGAGTTTCCTGAGGTATTTCCTGCAGACCTGCCGGGTATGCCGCCCGATAGGGATATTGATTTCTGTATTGATGTGGCTCCGGGCACTCAGCCCATTTCTATTCCTGCGTATCGGATGGCCCCACCAGAATTGAAAGAGTTGATAGAACAATTGCAAGACTTGTTAGATAAGGATTTTATCATACCTAGTGTCTCGCCTTGGGGTGCACCAGTTTTGTTCATAAAGAAGAAATATGGGTCAATGAGAATATGCATAGACTACAGGCAACTTAATAAAGTTACTATCAAGAATAAATATACGTTGCTGAGGATTGATGACCTAAATGATCAGCTTTAGGGTGCTAGAGTGTTTTTGAAAATTGATTTGAGGTCAGGCTACCATCAATTGAAGATTAGGACGTCCGATATTCTAAAAACAGCCTTTCGTATGAGGTATGGGCACTATGAATTTTTGGTTATGTCTTTTGGGCTGACTAATGCTCCAGCGGCCTTTATGGACTTAATGAATCGGGTTTTCAAGCCACATCTGGACTCTTTTGTGATCGTGTTCATTAATGACATCCTTATATACTCCCGCAGCCGGGAAGATCATGAACAACATCTCCGTATAGCACTCCAGAATTTGAGGGATAATCAATTGTATGCTAGGTTTTCTAAATGTGAGTTCTGGTTAGATTCCGTAGCCTTTTTGGGTCATATTGTATCAGCCGAGGGAATTCAGGTTGACCCTAAGAAGACAGAGGCAGCCAAGAACTGGCCTAGACCCACTACAGTCACGGAGATTATGAGCTTTTGGGGTTTGGTCGGTTACTACTGACGTTTTGTGGAGGGGTTTTCATCCATAGCAGCCCCAATGACTAAATTGACTCAGAAAGGTGCCCCATTTACATGGTCAGATGAGTGCGAGGTGAGCTTTTAAAAGCTCAAGACAGCATTGACTTCGGCACCGGTGTTGGTGTTACAATCAGATTCGGGTTCTTTCACGGTGTATTGTGATGCAACTCGGGTTGGCCTTGGAGCAGTGTTGATACAGGATGGCAGGGTGATTGCGTATGCGTCTCGTCAGTTGAATGTCCGTGAGAAGAATTACCCTGTTCATGATTTAGAGTGGCAGCTATTGTACATGCTTTGAAAATTTGGAGGCATTATCTTTATGGCGTGCCATGTGAGATTTTTACTTACCATCGCAGCCTCCAGTACTTATTCAAGCAGAAAGATCTAAATTTGAGGCAGCGGAGGTGGTTAGAGTTGTTAAAAGATTATGATGACACAATATTGTATCACCTGGGGATGGCCAATGTGGTGGCCGATGTATTGAGTAGAAAGGCGGTGAGTATGGGCAGTCTTGCGTATATCCCAATTGGCAATAGACCGTTGGCTTCAAATATTTAGAGTTTGGCTAATCAGTTCGTGAGGTTGGATATTTCTCCCAGCAGTGTCCTAGCTTATACTGTCCCTCGGTCTTCTCTAATTGATCGTATCCGAGAGCGGCAGGATGATGACCCACATTTGGCGGTCCTTAGGGACACGGTTCAGCACGGCGATGCCAAGCAGGTTACAGTTGGAGATGATGGCATTTTGAGGATGCAAGGTAGGTTGTGCGTGCCTAATGTAGATGGCCTCCGTGAATTGATCCTTGAGGAGGCTCACAACTCCAAGTATTCTATTCACCCAGGTGCAGCAAAAATGTACCCAGATTTAAAACAACATTATTGGTGGAGAAGGATGAAGAAGGACATTGTGGCTTGTGTGGCTCATTGCTTAAATTGTCAACAGGTAAAATATGAGCATCAGAGACTTGGTGGTTTGCTTCAGCAGATAAAGATTCCTGAGTGGAAGTGGGAGCGTATCACTATGGACTTTGTTGTTGGGCTCCCACAGACTTAGAGGAAGTTCGATGTGGTTTGGGTTATTGTGGATAGGCTGACTAAATCAACACACTTCATTCCAGTGGCTAGTACTTATACTGTAGAGCGGTTGGCTGAGTTGTATATTCGGGAGATTGTTCGCCTTCATGGAGTACCCGTGTCTATCATTTCTGATCGGGGTACGCAGTTTACTTCGCAATTTGGAGGGCAGTTCAACGTGAGTTGGGTACCCGAGTGGAGTTAAGTACAATATTTCACCCTCAGACTGACGGGCAGTCCGAGCGTACCATTCAGATATTGGAGGACATGCTCGCCTTCATGAGGTACCCGTGTCTATCCTTTCTCAGTGTCGACCCCGGTTGGTGATTCTATTACCACCGCGCGAATCTATAGGAATTGTGTTGTCACGGTGTGTGGTCGAGATACCACAGACGATATTATTGAATTAGAGATGCTAGATTTTGATGTAATCATGGGGATGGATTGGCTCTATTCGTGCTTTGCTAAACTCGACTGCCGAACCAGAACTATGAGGCTCGAGTTTCCTAATGAACCAGTTATTGAGTGGAAAGGGAACGAGGTTGTGCCGAGGGGAAGGTTTATTTACTATCTTAAAGCCTCCAAGATGATCAGAAAAGGATGCCTCTATCATTTGGTCCGGGTTGCGGACACCACTTCATAGGTGCCTGCTCCCGAGTCCGTGTCGGTTGTGAATGAGTTTCTTGATGTGTTTTCGGATGAGCTTCCTGGAATTCCGCCAGATAGAGAGATTGATTTCGGGATTGATGTATTGCCAGATACGCAACCAATATCTATTCCACCTTACAGAATGGCGCCACCAGAATTGAGAGAGTTAAAGGAGCAATTTAAAGATCTACTAGAAAAGGGTTTCATTCGGCCAAGTGCGTCGCCTTGGGGCGCACCGGTTCTTTTTGTCAGAAAGAAAGATGGATCGCTTCAAATGTGTATTGATTATCGGCAGCTCAAAAAGGTCACCATCAAGAATAAATATCCTCTACCTCGGATAGATGATTTGTTCGATCAGTTACAAGGTGCTAGGTTCTTCTCAAAGATTGATTTAGGTCAGGGTACCACCAGTTAAAGATCAGGGAGCGGGATATTCCTAAGACCGCCTTCAGGACTCGTTATGGGCACTTTGAATTTCTGGTAATGTCTTTTGGGATAACCAACGCCCCAACAACTTTTGGATCTTATGAATCAGGTTTTCAAGCCGTTTCTTGACTCCTTCGTGATAGTCTTCATTGATGATATTCTTGTTTATTCGCGAAGTCAGGAAGATCATGCTAATCACCTCAGGGCAGTTCTGCAGACTCTTCATCAGCACCAGTTGTATGCAAAGTTTTCAAAATGTGAGTTTTGTCTAGAATAAGTCACCTTTTTGGGCACTGTTGTTTCTAGGGAGGGGATTCAAGTTGATCCCCAAAAGATTGCAGCGGTAAAGGATTGGCCTAGACCAATGACCCCGATGGAGATTCGCAGTTTTTTGGGTCTAGCTGGGTATTATCGAAGGTTTTTGGAGGGATTCTCTGCTCTCGCCTCCCCATTAACTAAGCTGACACAAAAAGCATATAAGTTTCAGTGGTTCGATGCTTGTGAAAAGAGTTTTCAGGAATTGAAGTCGAAATTGACTTCGGCACTAGTAATGACCTTGCCAGAAGGTTCAGAGGGATTCATGGTTTATTGTGATGCTTCGAGAGTTGGTTTAGGGTGTGTGTTGATGCAATGTGGTAAAGTTATAGCATATGCTTCAATACAGCTCAAGAATCACGAGAAGAATTATCCGACGCATGATTTGGAGCTCGCAGCGGTTGTGTTTGCATTGAAAATTTGGCGGCATTATCTTTATGGGGTCCATGTGGACGTGTTCATAGACCACAAGAGTCTTCAGTACCTATTAAAGCAGAAAGAGTTAAATTCAAGGCAGGGAAGGTGGTTAGAATTTCTCAAAGATTACGGTATGAATATTTTGTACCATCCAGGAAAGGCGAATGTGGTAGCCGACACTCTTAGTCGGAAATCCATGGGTAGCTTGGCACATTTGGAGGCTGGTCAGAGGCCTTTGGCTCTGGAGGTTTATCAATTTTCCAGTCTTGGGGTCTGTCTTTCGACCTCAGGTGAGGGGAATGTCGCGGTGCGTAATGGAGCGGAGTCCTCGCTTGTAGCGGAAGTCAAGGAAAAGCAATTCAGAGACCCATCATTGATACAATTGAGGGAAGCAATTTTGAATCACAAGATTTCAGCTTTTTCACTCGGCAATGATGACGGTGTCTTGCGGTGTCAGGGGAGACTATGTGTTCCAGAGGTGGATGATCTCTGGGAGAGGGTAATGGCAGTGGCTCATAATTCCAAGTATTCCGTTCACCCAGGTTCTACGAAAATGTATCACAATCTCAAGGAGATTTATTGGTGGGGTAGTATGAAAAGGGTGTGGCGGACTTTGTGTCTAGATGTCCGAATTGTCAGCAGGTGAAGGCCGAGCATCAGAGGCCCGGTGGGTTGACTCAACTTATGGAAATACCGATGTGGAAATGGAAGATGATCAATATGGACTTCTTGGTAGGGTTACCTCGCACTCAGCGCAAGTTCGACTCAATTTGGGTGATAGTGGATCGACTCACGAAATCAGCTCACTTCTTGCCAGTCAAGTCCACCGATACTGCAGAACAGTACGCTCAGTTGTATATCAAGGAAATAGTCAGACTTCATGGCACTCCAGTTTCTATTATCTCGGATCGAGGGGCCCATTTCACATTCAACTTTTGGAGGAAATTTCAACAAGGTTTGGGTACTCAGGTAAATCTCAGCATAGCTTTCCACCCACAGACGGACGGTCAAGCACAGTGGACTATTCAGACGTTTGAGGATATGTTACGGGCTTGTGTTTTGGACTTCAAGGGTAGCTGGGATGATCACTTGCCACTTATAGAATTTGCTTACAATAATAGCTTTCATGCTAGTATTCAGATGGCCCCATTTAAGGCATTGTACGGAAGAAGATGTAGGTCTCCGATCGAATGGTTTGCGGTTTGTGAGGCAGAATTGTTAGGACCAGATCTTGTGCACCAAGCTATGGGAAAAGTTAGAGTCATTCAGGAAAGGATGAAAACTGCTCAGAGTCGTCAGAAATCCTATGCGGATGTTCGTCGTAGGGATTTAGAGTTTCAAGTAGATGATTGGGTATTCTTGAAGGTATCTCCCATGAAAGGGGTGATGCGCTTTGGGAAGAAAGGGAAGTTGAGCCCTAGGTATGTCGGGCCGCATCGGATCGCTCAAAGGATAGGGCAAGTCGCGTATAGGCTGGAATTGCCCCTTGAAATGTCATTAGTGCACCCGGTGTTCCATGTGTCTATGTTGAAGAAAGTGATTAGAGATCCATCCGCCATTGTGCCAATTGAGACTATTGAGGTTAATGAAGAATTATCGTACGAAGAGGTTCCAATTGTTATTATTGATAGGTAAGTCTGTAGGTTGAGGAACAATGAGATTGCTTCAGTTAAAGTGTTGTGGCGAAGTCAACGAGTCGAGGAAGCCACGTGGGAAGCGAAAAAATGAAACGAAAGAAAAATATTCCCATTTGTTTGAACAAGTCTAGTAGTGATCGTGAGAACTTCCATCTCTAAGTGAATACACCTTTGTGTTTAATTTTGTGCAAGAACACTTCACTCTCTTGATTTGCCTTATTATTGTAACATCTCAAAGTTGTGCCATATTTGAGTAACATTGTGATTGTTTGGGTAATGTGTAGCTCTTTGAAGTAAGCTAAATTTATGTGCAATTCATGTGGTAGTTAGATGATATGCAAGTGGTGGTGTTATTTGAATTAGGTATAAGCAGGTTGAATTGTATATGATTTGATGGGATAACTGAATTATGTGCAAACTGTCAGAGTAAGTGAAATTTTGTGAAACTCGTGTGATGGTTAAATGATTAATAGAAGTGTAGATTGGTAATGATTTATTGAAGTGTATATGGCATGTGGAAGTAATTGAATATATGCAAGTTGTTGAGGTAACAAGGTTATATACAAGTTGATGGAATAACTGCATTATGTAGCATTAAGTTTGAAATGTGTTTCGAGGGCTCTCTGGCAGGTAAATAGGACTAATTACAGAGGAAACTCTGGCAAAATATTCAGAAAATATCGAAGTTAGTGAAAATTTGGGGGTTGGCATATTGTGTTTTCAAAACCAAATGACTTTCTGATCTTCATTTGAGGACGAAAGATTTTAAGTGGGGGAGAATGTAAAGACCCATAAAATTTCATGTCTAAAATAATACCCGAATTGGTCCCTGTGTTGTTATAACTGTAGAAATTCTTAAAATGGACCTATTTAGAGTTAAAAGTACCCCGGAATTTGAAAAATAAAATTTTCTAGGTATTGCACGTTATACGATGCACTATGCGATCGCATAACTGGTATGCGGACCGCATAGTGGTCGCATACCTGGACAGGCTACTGTCCAAATGGAGGACAACTATGCGGTCCAGAATGCGATCGCAATCTGGTAATGCGGACCGCATAGCTGTTGCATTCTCGCCCCATGGTTTTTGGCGAGGGAGGTTATGCGACGCACTATGCGATCGCATAACAGGTATGTGGACCGCATAGTGGTCGCATACCTGGGCAGAATGTTTCCAGTTTTGGCCCATTTTGAGGGCCATTATGCGACAGGAATGCGGACCGCATCCTGACCGCATTCCGTGTCGGGGCTCCTACTAATTTTAAAACCCGACCCTCTGTTCAATAAAACACCCCTCCCCTTCATTTTTAACCATTTTCTGACTAAGAATAGATAGAGAAAAAGAGAGTTCTTGAGAGAGAGGGTTTCAACATCATCCAATTGCTTTGTCCAAAATCGCTCAAGCCCAGAAATTTTCGAGTTATTGTCATCTTCTTCACTCCAAGAGGTAAGTCCCCACCTCATTTTCCTTAAATTTCCAGATTTTGGTTAATAGGTAGAACTCCCCTAAAGGAGTTCTCGAAGATAAAAGTGAAGAACCTTGCATGCATGTCCATTAATTGTCACAATCTAGTAAAAGGAAGTGGGTTAGAATAAATATTCACAAAGAAGGGGTTGGTAATCTAATGGGTCACATAACATTCGATAAAATGCTTAAGCGAGTATGAATTGTATTCATAATTCCCAATTCTAAGATGAATGTGTCACATTATGAATTAGATTGACGTTGCTTGACGGTCCGGTGATTTGTGATTGGAATTAAAAAGGGGAAAGTCGACTCAAGGTATGTATGGCTAACTTTAACCTTTGTAGAATCCTCTTGTTGGTGTCCGAGCATACGGTATGTGTACCTTGTTTGAGAAAATGTGAATTGACTATTTAATTGTGTTGATGCGTAATATTTCACTCCCTGAATTTCTTGTTGACTACTATGCTAGTTGAGATTGTGAAAATTGGTTTGTTGTGCCTATCTTATTATGTGCAAAGCTCGTAAATGCTCGAGGGTATCTGTATGAAAGAATGTTAATGTGCCCAAGCGTGGGAATGTATATAATGGCTAAAAATCGTGCGTGGTAAGTAATGAAAAAGGGTATTGTGAAATGATGTAATTGAGTTGAACGATTATGGCAACACCGTGTACATGAATTACTACTTGGTGAGAATCATTGTGCCTTGAGCCCGTATGGTGAATTATTGATATGAACTTGTGTTCCTTGTAATGAAGATCCTTGTAATTTAACTGTTGGTGATTGTTGTTATGAAACGTGATTGTCTGATGGGATCAGGTTACACGCCGCAACACGGGGTAATAAGGGTGAGTGAGGTAATAAGGGTGGCCGAGTTAATAAGGATGGAATGTGATTATGTTGAAATGAGAATCTGTGAAACTCTTGAATATAGTGGTATTGAAAGGAGAATCTGTGAAACTCTTGATTTTGGGTTGTTTCTGTTTCTGTGCAATACTTGTTGGATTCTATTAACTGCCTCTTATATGTGTATTGCCTGATTGTACTTAGGGTAAAGTTTGTTCATACATACTAGTACTATTCCACAGTACTAACGTCCCTTTTGCCGGGGGCGCTACATCTTTTATATGGATGTAGGTGGTTCCATAGCAGGTAGCTCAGCCCGCCGTTAGTGGTGCCTCCTCTTCATCTCTTTAGAAGTTGTGGTGAGCCCCTCTTCTCCTCGAGACCGTGTGTGGATTATACCACCCTCTTTTGCTTATGTTGTAAAGGTATGCCGGGGCCTTGTTGCCGGCAAGTTATGTAAAACCCTTAGTATTCGTAGAGGCTCCGTAGACATGATGTGGGTGTATATGTATATTTTTGGGTAGTAATTGTACGTACTCGGAAATTGTGGTTCATGCTGGAAAGTTATGTATGTATTATGTACGTTTGGATATCAATCGTTGAAATGCTAAAAGAGGAAAAATGGAATTGTGTTGTAAAATGTACTTTGAATCTAATTTCGGCTAACTCGCATGAAATAATGTATGTTATGAACACGGGGTAATACGTTGAGTAGGAAAGGCAATCTAGGTCCACTTGACTGGGTTCATCCGGTTAGGCGTCGGTCTTGTCCGTCAATTTTGGGGCGTGACAACTGGTTCTGCCAAGAAATGGTGGAGAGATTATTTATTGACTAGGCCAGCGGGATCACCAACTCTCACTTGGGATCAGTTTTCCTATCTATTTGAGAAGTTCTTACCTGTCACTACTAGAGAGGATAAGCGTCGTCAGTTTGAACGACTACAACAAGGTAACATGACTGTGACTCAGTATGAGACTAGTTTTGTGGATCTGGCTAGACATGCTTTGCTTATATTACCCACAGGGAAGGAGAGGGTCAGACAGTTTATTGATGGCCTTGCTCAGCCCATCAGGTTGCAGATGGACAAGGAGACAGGATCTGAGATTTCTCTTCAGGATGCAACTAATAAAGCAAGGAGGGTTGAGTCAGTTCTTGGGATGGGAGGTCAGGGGTCATATAAGAGACCTCGTCTTTCCGGTGTGTTCAGTGGTGCCTCATCTGGAGGCGGGACTTCGTTTAGCAGAGTCTATTCATCCAGGCCATTCCATTCAGTGCTACCGGTTTCACATAGTACTTCAGGGGGTCGTGGTTCTTATGCACCTCCTTCTGCTCAGCCAGTCTACAGTGCTCCTTCAGCTCCTATTAGAGCACCTCCTCTGCAGAGTTATTTTCGTGGTCAGCCGGTTCGTCAGGGTTAGTCCTCATATCAGGAGGGATGTTTTTAATGTGGTGAATATGGGCATGTTCGGAGAGGTTGTCCGAAATTTCTGAGCAGTCAGCATCAGTACCGGGGTTCTCGTGCCATAGTTCTGACACCAACTGCAGTACCACCTGCCCAGTCAGCAAGGGGTAGGGGTCAGGTAGTCAGGGGTAGAGGCCAGAATGTTAGAGGTGGAGGACAGATAGCTAGAGGTGGAGGTCAGCCTGCTAGATGTGGAGGTCCTCCCAGATGGTTGGTTTAGGGTGGTGGGGCTTCGCCCCGACTATATGCTTTTCCAGCTAGACCTAAGGCAGAATCCTCCGACGCTGTTATTACAAGTATCATCTCAGTTTGTGATAGAGCTGCTTCCGTTTGTTTTGATCTGGGTCTACTTATTCGTATGTTTCCTCCTATTTTGCCTCGTATTTGAATGTGTCCCGTGAGCCCTTGAGTGTTCCTGTTTATATGTCTACACCGGTGGTGGATGCTATTATGGTAGATCGAGTCTATCGTTCGTGCATGGTAGTCATCAAAGGTCTTGAAACTAGTGTTGATCTTTTACTCCTAGACATGGTTGACTTTGATATTATATTGGGCATGGATTGGTTGTCGCCCTATTATGCCATTTTAGACTGTCAAGCCAAGACAGTTTATCTAGCTTTACCGGGATTGCCTCGATTAGAATGGAAAGGACTCCTAGTCGTTCTCCCAGCCGGGTAATTTCATATGCTAAGGCTCGTCGCATAGTGGAGAAAGGGTATTTGGCTTATTTAGCTCATATTCGTGATTTTGATGCTGAGGTTTCTTCTATAGAGTCAATTCCTATCGTGCGTCAGTTTCCTGAGGTATTTCTTGCAGACCTGCCGGGTATGCCGCTCGACAGGGATATTGATTTCTGTATTGATGTGGTTCCGG
The DNA here is from genome assembly GCA_005239495.1 of Nicotiana undulata. Lineage (NCBI taxonomy): Eukaryota > Viridiplantae > Streptophyta > Magnoliopsida > Solanales > Solanaceae > Nicotiana > Nicotiana undulata. The sequence goes on along the minus strand of ML259827.1, from coordinate 12,307 downwards.
GCACTCAGCCCATTACTATTCCTCCGTATCGGATGGCCTCACTAGAATTGAAAGAGTTGAAAGAACAGTTGCAAGACTTGTTAGATAAGGGTTTTATCAAACGCAGTGTCTCGCCTTGGGGTGCACCGGTTTTGTTCGTAAAAAAGAAAGATGGGTCAATGAGAATGTGCATAGACTACAGGCAACTGAATAAAGTTACTATCAAGAATAAATATCTGTTGCCGAGGATTGATGACCTATTTGATCAGCTTCACGGTGCTAGAGTGTTTTCGAAAATTGATTTGAGGTCAGTCTACCATCAGCTGAAGATTAGGACGTTCGATATTCCTAAAACAGCCTTTCGTACGAGGTATGGGCACTATGAATTTTTGTATATGTCTTTTGGGCTGGCTAATGCTCCAGCGGACTTTATGGACTTAACGAATCGGGTATACAAGACACATCTGGACTCTTTTGTGATCGTGTTCATTGATGACATTCTTATATACTCCCGCAGCTGGGAAGATCATGAGCAGCATCTCCGTATAGCAATCCAGACTTTAAGGGATAATCAGTTGTATGTTTAGTTTTCTAAATGTGAGTTCTGGTTAGATTTCGTAGATTTTTTGGGTCATATTATATCAGCCGAAGGTATTCAGGTTGACCCTAAGAAGATAAAGGAAGTCAAGAACTGGCCTAGACCCACCACAGTCACGGAGATTAGGAGCTTCTTGGGTTTGGCCGGTTACTACAGACGTTTTGTGGAGGGGTTTTCATCCATAACAGCCGCAATGACTAAATTGACTCAGAAAGGTGCCCCATTTACATGGTCAGATGAGTGCGAGGCGAGCTTTCAGAAGTTCAAGACAACCTTGACTTCGTCACCGGTGTTGGTGTTACCATCAGATTCGGGTTCTTTCACGGTGTATTGTGATGCATCTCGGGTTTGCCTTGGAGCAGTGTTGATGCAGGATTGCAGGGTTATTGCGTATGCATCTAGTCAGTTGAAAGTCCATGAGAAGAATTACCCTGTTCATGATTTAGAGTTGACAGCTATTGTACATGCTTTGAAAATTTGGAGGCATTATCTTTATGGCGTGCCGTGTGAGATTTTTACTGACCATCGCAGCCTCCAGTACTTATTCAAGCAGAAAGATCTAAATTTGAGGCAGCGGAGGTGGTTAGAGTTGTTAAAAGATTATGATGTCAGTATATTGTATCACCCGGGGAAGGCCAATGTGGTGGCCGATGCATTGAGTAGAAAGGCGGTGAGTATGGGCAGTCTTGTGTATATCCCAGTTGGCGATAGACCGTTGGCTTCAGACATTCATACTTTGGCTAATCAGTTCGTGAGGTTGGATATTTCTCCCAGCAGCGTCCTAACTTATACTGTCGCTCGGTCTTCTCTAATTGATCGAATCCGAGAGCGGCATGATGATGACCCACATTTACCGGTCCTTAGGGACACGGTTCGGCACGACGATGCCAAGCAGGTTACAGTTGGAGATGATGGCATTTTGAGGATGCAAGGTAGGTTGTGTGTGCCTAATGTAGATGGCCTCCGTGAATTGATCCTTGAGGAGGCTCATAGCTCCAAGTATTCTATTCACCCAGGTGTAGCAAAAATGTACCAAGATTTGAAATAGCATTATTGGTGGAGAAGGATGAAGAAGGACATTGTGGCTTATGTGGCTCGTTGCTTAAATTGTCAGCAGGTAAAATATGAGCAACAGAGACTTGGTGGTCTGCTTAAGCAAATAGAAATTCCTGAGTGGAAGTGGGAGCGTATCACTATGGACTTCGTTGTTGGGCTCCCACGGACTCAGAGGAAGTTCGATGCGGTTTGGGTTTTTATGGATAGGCTAACTAAATTAGCACACTTCATTCCAGTGGCTAGTACTTATACTTCAGAGCGGTTAGCTGAGTTGTATATTTGGGAGATTGTTCGCCTTTATGAAGTACCCGTGTCTATCATTTCTGATCAGGGTACGCAGTTTACTTCGCACTTTTGGAGGGCAGTTCAGCGTGAGTTGGGTACCCGAGTGGCGTTGAGTACAACATTTCATCCTCAGACTAACGGGTAGTCCAAACGTACCATTCATATATTGGAGGACATGCTCCGCGCTTGTGTTATTGATTTTGGAGGTTCATGAGATCAGTTCTTGCTGTTAGCGGAGTTTGCTTATAATAATAGTTATCAGTCGAGCATTCAGATGGCTCCTTATGAGGCGTTATATGGTAGACGGTGTAAATCGCTAGTTGGATGGTTCGAGCCAGGAGAGGCTCGGTTGTTGGGTACCGACTTGGTTCAGGAGGTATTAGATTAGGTCAAGATTATTCTGGAAAGACTTCGTGCAGCTCAGTCTAGGCAAAAGAGTTATGCCGATCGTAAGGTTCGTGATGTAGCATTTATGGTTGGAGAGAGAGTATTGCTTCGTGTGTCGCCCATGGAGGGTGTTATGAGGTTTGGGAAGAAGGGGAAGTTGAGCCCTAGGCATCTCGGGCCGTTTGAGATTCTTGATAAGGTAGGGGAGGTAGCTTACAGACTTGCATTGCCTCCAGGGTAATCCTCAGTTCATCCGGTATTCCATGTGTCTATGCTCCGGAAATATCATGGTGACCCGTCCTACGTGTTAGATTTCAGCTCTGTCCAGTTGGACAAAGACTTGACTTATGAAGAGGAGCCGGTAGCTATTTTAGGCCGTCAGGTTCGCCAATTGAGATCTAAGAGTTTTCCTTCAGTTCGAGTGCAGTGGAGAGGCTAGCCCGTTGAGGCAGCTACTTGGGAGTTCGAGTCGGACATGCAGAGTAGATACCCACACTTGTTCGCCACTTCAGGTAATTTTCTATGTCCGTTCGAGGACGAACGTGTGTTTCAGAGGTGGAGATTGTGATGACCCAAGGGCTCATTTTATAAAACTAAACTCCGTTCAATGCTTAAAATCCACAAAGAGACTAAAATTAAATACCTCGATTTGCGTGCACAGTCGGGGCGTGACACCGGAAAGCCTTTATGTGAAAATATGAGAAATAGTGATTTTTAGAATTTAAATTTGATAAAAGTTGACTTTGGCCAACATTTTGAGTAAACAGACCCGCATCTGTGTTCTGACGATCCCGGGAGGTCCGCAGTAAAACATGGGACTCAGGTGTATGCCCGAAAATGAATTTTGAGGTCCCAAGCCTTAGAAATTAATTTTTGAAAGAAATTATTTTGCTGAAAGGTTTATGAATTAAAGAAAAGAAATAATATTTAAAATCATTGGAATCGGGTCCATATTTTGGTTTCGGAGCCCGATACAACTTTGTTATGATATTAAAAGGTTAACGTTGAAATTTGGTGAAAAACGGAGTTCGTTTGACGTGATTCGGACATCCGGTTGAGAAATTATGAACTTTAAGAGTTTATGTTGAAGATGTTGAGTTTTGAGGTTTAATTCGTAAATTTACATGTTATTTTCATGACTTTATCGCACGAGCAAGTCCGTATGATGTTTGTAGACTTGTGTGCATGATTTGTTTGGAGCCCTGAGGGCTTGGGTGAGTTTTGGGTAGGCCACGGGGTGTTTTACACTTGAAAATAACTTCTGGTTTTTCAGTATCTGGTGTCCAGGTTTTTGTACCGTGCGATCGCATAGGTATGACCGCGATCACATAGTGTAGTCTTCAGGGGTCCCAGGATTTGTGCTGTGCGATTGCACTCAGAAGCCTGCGATCGCATAGGCTAGCATCCCCAACCCTGTGCGAACGCACCAGTAGCTGTGCGATAGCACTGCTTTAAATTTTGGCATGGGGGAGGGAAATCCAACACCCTGTGCGATCGCACCCCTCCCCATGCGATAGCACTGACATAAAACCCCTTATACTGTGCGATCACACCTCTTTATCCGCGAACGCATAGTTGCCCAGCCAAGCTAATATAAATACCTGTTAAAGAACGGACATAACACTTTCTTGTGAAATGACATAGTTGCCCAAGCGTGGGAATGTATATAATGGCTAAAAATCGTGCGTGGTAAGTAATGAAAAAGGGTATTGTGAAATGATGTAATTGAGTTGAACGATTATGGCAACACCGTGTACATGAATTACTACTTGGTGAGAATCATTGTGCCTTGAGCCCGTATGGTGAATTGTTGATATGAACTTGTGTTCCTTGTAATGAAGATCCTTGTAATTTAACCGTTGGTGATTGTTGCTATGAAACGTGATTGTCTGATGGGATCGGGTTGCACGCCGCAACACGGGGTAATAAGGGTGAGTGAGGTAATAAGGGTGGCCGAGGTAATAAGGGTGGATGAGGTAATAAGGATGGAATGTGATTATGTTGAAATGAGAATCTTTGAAACTCTTGAATATGGTGGTATTGAAAGGAGAATCTGTGAAACTCTTGATTTTGGGTTGTTTCTGTTTCTGTGCAATACTTGTTGGATTTTATTATTTGCCTCTTATCTGTGTATTGCCTGATTGTACTTAGGGTAAAGCTTGTTCATACATACTAGTACTATTCCACAGTACTAACGTCCCTTTTGCCGGGGGCGCTACATCTTTTATATGGATGTAGGTGGTTCCATAGCAGGTAGCTCAACCCGCCATTAGTGGTGCCTCCTCTTCATCTCTTCAGCAGTTGTGGCGAGCCCCTCTTCTCCTCGAGGCCGTGTGTGGATTATACCACCCTCTTTTGCTTATGTTGTAAAGGTATAGCCGGGACCTTGTTGCCGGCAAGTTATGTAAAACCCCTAGTATTCGTAGAGGCTCCGTAGACATGATGTGGGTGTAACAGTATATTTTTGGGTAGTAATTGTACATACTCGGAAATCGTGGTTCATGTTGGAAAGTTATGTATGTATTATGTATGTTTGGATATCAATCGTTGAAATGCTAAAAGAGGAAAAATGGAATTGTGTTGTAACATGTACTTTGAATCTAATTTCGGCTAACTCGCATGAAATAATGTATGTTATGAACACGGGGTAATATGTTGGGTAGGAAAGGCAATCCAGGTCCGCTTGACTGGGTTCATCCGGTTAGGCGCCGGTCTCGTCCCTCGATTTTGGGGCATGACAAACTTGGTATCAGAGCCCAAGGTTTTAAAAGTGTCCTACGATGTCTCGGAGCCATATCTAGTAGAGCCCTTCTTATCGGTATGTTGTCGACCACATCTATAATTAGGGGACTGCATGGACATTTAAGGAAATACCCTTTCATTTTTACTCTGTATCGTGCGATGAAGTGAAAGGTGAGAATGTCTCTATCTAATTCGTGCATTGTCCTAAGTTTCAGTAAATGGCGCCTAAGAAGAGAGCTCGACTCGGCCTAGAGGCCAATGCCACCCCAAGTGTGGCCATAAATCTTTCATCTGATGGTGCGGGTGAGAATGATTCCCCGACCTTGAATCTGTCTGACTCCTCCGTGCCAGGCCAGTCTATCCCTTTTCCTGCTCTAGCGGAGGGTACTGAAATCCCTCCCACTGATGTTCCTGACCCTTCCTCAGTCCCAGCTTCCGGTCCCAGTATTTCTGATGGGGACCTCAGGGGAGTTATTCAGATGTTGACTCAGTTAGTGGCCTCCCAGGCCCAAAGATCTCAGACTACTCCTGCGTCCTCTAGCGAGCAAGGGGATTCTTCAGGTTCTAGGGTCAACCAATTTTTGCGGTTAGCCCCTCCAGAGTTCACATGCACCGACCCAGAGGCCGATCCTCAAGGTTTTATAGATGAAATGTACAAGACTCTCCAAGTTGTGAAGGCTACTGAAATAGAGGGAGTTGAGTTGGCTTCCTATCGTCTAAAGGGAGCAGCATATTCATGGTTTGAGATGTGGGAGAGTTCCCGTGGAGAGGGGAGCCCTCCGACGAGGTGGGTCGAGTTTGTAGATGCTTTCATGGATCATTTCTTGCCTACCGAGACTATGGCAGCCCGTGCTGCAAAGTTTGAGGTCCTTAAGCAGGGCCACATGAGTGTGTAGGAGTACCATATGGAGTTTGTGCACTTGTCCAAGTATGCTACCCACATGATGCCGACTATGGAGGCCAGAGTTCGTCGGTTTGTTCAGGGCCTTGGTCCCTTGGTTGTCAATGAGGCTGCTACAGCTGCTTTGCATTCATATATGAACTATGGTAAGATTGTGGGTTTTGCCCAGGCGATGAAGGCCCGAAAATTGAAAATACGAATGGAGAGAGAGAGTGATAGTACGGCCCGGTCAGCAGGGAAACCCTGGGAGCTCAGTTGTAGGTGGGAGGTCAACCCCGGGGAGAGGGTCTTCAGGGCCATCACATTCATATGCTCAGTCCTCAGCCAGTGCGCCACCATCAAGCCACAGTTATCAGCAGGGAGGTCATTTTGGACCCGGTTCAAATAGGAGGAGTTTCCCTCAGTCGGGTCGTTCAGGTGGGAGGTTCCAGCAGCAGCGGAGGGTCCCGTGCCTTAAGTGTGGGAGATTTCATACTGAGCCTTGAATTTTTGATATTCCGGTATGCTATAGATGCGGATTGAGGGGCCATGCTAAGCGAGATTGTCACGGGCCCACTCAGGGCACAGGTAGGGGCACTGCTCGGCCGTCCAGTTCTTCATCCGCTACATCATCAGCACGCCTTCTAGCTCCAGCAGGGCGCGATGCAGCTAGGGGTAGAGCACGGGGTCAAGGGGGACCCAGTCGGTTCTATGCTTTGAGTGGTCGTCTGAGTGCAGAGGCTTCTCCAGATGTTGTCACAGGTATTCTGACTGTCCAATTGCTTGATGTTTATATCTTATTGATCCGGGGACCTCTTTGTCATATGTTACTCCATTTATTGCTTCAGGTTTTGGGATGGAACCTGAACATCTTCTTGAGCCTTTCTCAGTGTCGACCCCGGTTGGTGATTCTATTACGGCCGCGCGAATCTATAGGAATTGTGTTGTCACGGTGTGTGGTCGAGATACCACGGACGATCTTATTGAATTAGAGATGCTAGATTTTGATGTAATCATGGGGATGGATTGGCTCTATTCTTGCTTTGCTAAACTTGACTGCCGAACCAGAACTATGAGGCTCGAGTTTCCTAATGAACCAGTTATTGAGTGGAAAGGGAACGAGGTTGTGCCGAGGGGAAGGTTTATTTACTATCTTAAAGCCTCCAAGATGACCAGGAAAGGATGCCTCTATCATTTGATCCGGGTTGCGGACACCACTTCATAGGTGCCTGCTCCCGAGTCCGTGCCGGTTGTGAATGAGTTTCTTGATGTGTTTCCGGATGAGCTTCCTGGAATTTTGCCAGATAGAGAGATTGATTTCGGGATTGATGTATTTCCAGATACGCAACCAATATCTATTCCACCTTACAGAATGGCGCCAACAGAATTGAGAGAGTTAAAGGAGCAATTGAAAGATCTATTAGAAAAGGGTTTCATTTGGCCAAGTGCGTCGCCTTGGGGCGCACCGGTTCTTTTTGTCAGAAAGAAAGATGGATCGCTTCAAATGTGTATTGATTATCGGCAGCTCAAAAAGGTCACCATCAAGGATAAATATCCACTACCTCGGATAGATGATTTGTTCGATCAGTTACAAGGTGCTAGGTTCTTCTCAAAGATTTATTTAGGTCAGGGTACCACCAGTTAAAGATCAGGGAGCGGGATATTCCTAAGACCGCCTTCAGGACTCGTTAAGGGCACTTTGAATTTCTGGTAATGTCTTTTGGGCTAACCAACGCCCCAGCAACTGTTGGATCTTATGAATCAGGTTTTCAAGCCATTTCTTGACTCCTTCGTGATAATCTTCATTGATGATATTCTTGTTTATTCGCGAAGTCAGGAAGATCATGCTAATCACCTCAGGGCAGTTCTGCAGACTCTTCATCAGCACCAGTTGTATGCAAAGTTTTCAAAATGTGAGTTTTGGCTAGAATTAGTCACCTTTTTGGGCACTGTTGTTTCTAGGGAGGGGATTCAAGTTGATCCCCAAAAGATTGCAGCGGTAAAGGATTGGCCTAGACCAACGAACCCGATGGAGATTCACAGTTTCTTGGGTCTAGCTGGGTATTATCGAAGGTTTGTGGAGGAATTCTCTGCTCTCGCCTCCCCATTAACTAAGCTGACACAAAAAGCAGTTCAGTTTCAGTGGTTCGATGCTTGTGAAAAGAGTTTTCAGGAATTAAAGTCGAAATTGACATCGGCACCAGTGTTGACCTTGCCAGAAGGTTCGGAGGGATTCGTGGTTTATTGTGATGCTTCGAGAGTTGGTTTAGGGTGTGTGTTGATGCAATGTGATAAAGTTATAGCATATGCTTCAATACAGCTCAAGAATCACGAGAAGAATTGTCCGACGCATGATTTGGAGCTCGCAGCGGTTGTGTTTGCATTGAAAATTTGGCGGCATTATCTTTATGGGGTCCATGTGGACGTGTTCACAGACCAAAGAGTCTTCAGTACCTATTCAAGCAGAAGGAGTTAAATTCAAGGCAGCGAAGGTGGTTAGAATTGCTCAAAGATTACGGTATGAATATTTTGTACCATCCAGGAAAGGCGAATGTGGTAGCCGACGCTCTTAGGCGGAAATCCATGGGTAGCTTGGCACATTTGGAGGCCGGTCAGAGGCCTTTGGCTCAGGAGGTTTATCAATTGGCCAGTCTTGGGGTCTGTCTTTCGACCTTAGGTGAGGGGAATGTCGCGGTGCATAATGGAGCGGAGTCCTCGCTTATAGCGGAAGTCAAGGAAAAGCAATTCAGAGACCCAACATTGATACAATTGAGGGAAGCAATTTTGAATCACAAGATTTCAGCTTTTTCACTCGGCAATGATGACGGTGTCTTGCGGTGTCAGGGGAGACTATGTGTTCCAAAGGTGGATGATCTTTGGGGAGGGTAATGGCAGAGGCTTATAATTCCAGGTATTCTGTTCACCCAGGTTCTACGAAAATGTATCACAATCTCAAGGAGATTTATTGGTGAGGTAGTATGAAAAGGGGTGTGGCGGACTTTGTGTCTAGATGTCCGAATTGTCAGCAGGTGAAGGCCGAGTATCAGAGGCCCGATAGGTTGACTCAGCTTATGGAAATACCGATGTGGAAATGGAAGATGATCAATATGGACTTCTTGGTAGGGTTACCTCGCACTCAGCGCAAGTTCGACTCAATTTGGGTGATAGTGGATCGACTCACGAAATCAGCTCACTTCTTGCCAGTCAAGTCCATCGATACTGCAGAACAGTACGCTCAGTTGTATATCAAGGAAATAGTCAGACTTCATGGCACTCCAGTTTCTATTATCTCGGATCGAGGGGCCCATTTCACATCCAACTTTTGGAGGAAATTTCAACAAGGTTTGGGTACTTAGGTAAATCTCAGCATAACTTTCCACCCACAGATGGGCGGTCAAGCGGAGTGGACTATTCAGACGTTTGAGGATATGTTACGGGCTTGTGTTTTGGACTTCAAGGGTAGCTGGGATGATCACTTGCCACTTATAGAATTTGCTTACAATAACAGCTTTCATGCTAGTATTCAGATGGCCCCATTTGAGGCATTGTACAGAAGAAGATGTAGGTCTCCGATCGGATGGTTTGAGGTTTGTGAGGCAGAATTGTTAGGACCAGATCTTGTGCACCAAGCTATGGGAAAAGTTAGAGTCATTCAGGAAAGGATGAAAACTGCTCAGAGTCGTCAGAAATCCTATGCGGATGTTCGTCGTAGGGATTTAGAGTTTCAAGTAGATGATTGGGTATTCTTGAAGGTATCTCCCATTAAAGGGGTGATGCGCTTTGGGAAGAAAGGGAAGTTGAGCCCTAGGTATGTCGGGCCGTATCGGATCGCTCAAAGGATAGAGCAAGTCGCGTATAGGCTGGAATTGCCCCTTAAAATGTCATTAGTGCACCCGGTGTTCCATGTGTCTATGTTGAAGAAAGTGATTAGAGATCCATCCGCCATCGTGCCAATTGAGACTATTGAGGTTAATGAAGAATCATCGTACGAAGAGGTTCCAGTTGCTATTATTGATAGGCAAGTCCGTAGGTTGAGGAACAAAGAGATTGCTTCAGTTAAAGTGTTGTGGCGAAGTCAACGAGTCGGGAAGCCACGTGGGAAGCGGAAAATGAAATGAAAGAAAAATATTTCCATTTGTTTGAACAAGTCTAGTAGTGATCGCGAGAACTTCCATCTCTAAGTGAATACACCTTTGTGTTTAATTTTGTGCAAGAACACTTCACTCTCTTGATTTGCCTTATTATTGTAACATCTCAAAGTTGTGCCATATTTGAGTAACATTGTGATTGTTTGGGTAATGTGTAGCTCTTTGAAGTAAGCTAAATTTATGTGCAATTCATGTGGTAGTTAGATGATATGCAAGTTGTGGTGTTAACTGAATTAGGTATAAACAGGTTGAATTTTATATGATTTGATGGGATAACTGAATTATGTGCAAACTGTCAGAGTAAGTGAAATTTTGTGAAACTCGTTTGATGGTTAAATGATTAATAGAAGTGTAGATTGGTAATGATTTATTGAAGTGTATATGGCATGTGGAAGTAATTGAATATATGCAAGTTGTTGAGGTAACAAGGTTATATACAAGTTGATGGAATAACTGCATTATGTAGCATTAAGTTTGAAATGTGTTTCAAGGGCTCTCTGGCAGGTTAATAGGACTAATTACAGAGGAAACTCTGGCGAAATATTCAGAAAATATCGAAGTTAGTGAAAATTTGGGGGTTGGCATATTGTGTTTTCAAAACCAAATGACTTTCCGATCTTCATTCGAGGACGAAAGATTTTTAAGTGGGGGAGAATGTAAAGACCCGTAAAATTTCATGTCTAAAATAATACCCGAATAGGTCCCTGTGTTGTTATAACTGTAGAAATTCTTAAAATGGACCTATTTAGAGTTAAAAGTACCCCGGAATTTAAAAAATAAAATTTTCTAGGTATTGCGCGTTATACGATGCACTATGCGATCACATAACAAGTATGCGGACCACATAGTGGTCGCATACCTGGACAGGCTACTGTCCAAATGGAGGACAACTATGCGGTCCAGAATGCGATCACATTCTGGTAATGCGGACCGCATAGCTGTTGCATTCTTGCCCCATGGGTTTTTGCGAGGGAGGTTATGCGACGCACTATGCGATTGCATAACAGGTATGTGGACCGCATAGTGGTCGCATACCTGGGCATAATGTTTCCAGTTTTGGCCCATTTTGAGGGCCATTATGCGACAGGAATGCAGACCGCATCTTGACCGCATTCCGTGTCGGAGCTCCTACTAATTTTAAAACCCGACCCCCTGTTCAATAAAACACCCCTCCCCTTCATTTTAACCATTTTCTGACTAAGAATAGATAGAAAAAAAGAGAGTTCTTGAGAGAGAGGGTTTCAACATCATCCAATTGCTTTGTCCAAAATCGCTCAAGCCCGGAAATTTTCGAGTTATTGTCATATTCTTCCCTCCAAGAGGTAAGTCCCCACCCCATTTCCCTTAAATTTCCAGATTTTGGTTAATAGGTAGAACTCCCCTAAAGGAGTTCTCGAAGATAAAAGTGAAGAACCTTGCATGCATGTCCATTAATTGTCACAATCTAGTAAAAGGAAGTGGGTTAGAATAAATATTCACAAAGAAGGGGTTGGTAATCTAAGGGGTCACATAGCATTCGATAAAATGCCTAAGCGAGTACAAATTGTGTTCATAATTCCCAATTCTAAGATGAATGTGTCACATTATGAATTAGATTGACGTTGCTTGACGGTCCGGTGATTTGTGATTGGAATTAAAAAGGGGAAAATCGACTCAAGGTATGTATTGCTAACTTTAACCTTTGTAGAATCCTCTTATTGGTGTCCGAGCATATGGTATGTGTACCTTGTTTGAGAAAATGTGAATTGACTATTTAATTGTGTTGATGCGTAATATTTCACTCCCTGAATTTCTTGTTGACTACTATGCTAGTTGAGATTGTGAAAATTGGTTTGTTGTGCCTATCTTATTATGTGCAAAGCTCGTAAATGCTCGAGGGTATCTGTATGAAAGAATGTTAATGTGCCCAAGCGTGGGAATGTATATAATGGCTAAAAATCGTGCGTGGNAACACCGTGTACATGAATTACTACTTGGTGAGAATCATTGTGCCTTGAGCCCGTATGGTGAATTGTTGATATGAACTTGTGTTCCTTGTAATGAAGATCCTTGTAATTTAACTGTTGGTGATTGTTGTTATGAAACGTGATTGTCTGATGGGATCAGGTTACACGCCGCAACACGGGGTAATAAGGGTGAGTGAGGTAATAAGGGTGGCCTAGGTAATAAGATGGAATGTGATTATGTTGAAATGAGAATCTGTGAAACTCTTGAATATGGTGGTATTGAAAG
>MDKH01129697.1:0-33252 GCA_005239495.1 Nicotiana undulata | reverse complement strand
TTTATTGTGAAATGATATTGGTTGAAGCTTACGAGCTATACTGTTTTCTATTTGAAATTTGTTAAAATAAAAGTATTGTGAAAGGCTTGGTTCGAACTGTGAAAGTTTTTGATGAATAAAAAAAATTGGTGTGATAAGGGGGTTGTATTAAGGGGTATAATTGATTGTGATATTGTGAATAGGTGGGATCGGGTTACACGCCGCAACAAGACAATGATAAGGGAGAATACGCATGTTTTACTGTTTATAAAATAAAGGCTGGAACACTCATTATTTTATTGTCATTATTTCATACTCTGCTTTTACTATTATTTTAAAGTAAAACTTATTCTCTTTACAATTTGTCGAGACATAAATATTGTGAAAGGCTTTGACTTGATAGGCGGTGATAAGGGGGTTGTGATAAGGGGGCTTTGACAAGGGTGGATAATTGATTGTGATACGGGTGAATAAATTGATATAATATGTCTGGTGGGATCGGGTTGCACGCCGCAACAAGGAGCAATAAGGGAGGACAATTATATTTTTACTGTTTTCAAAGAAAAAACAAGATTTGAAAACTATCATTTTATATTACTACATTTCATATTTTGGCACTACTTTTATTTAAAGTTAAATTTTGGAAACTTAGAAATCATTTGAGAGGTTGTTATAGTTGAGGCCTGGAAAAGGCGGCTTAGATATTTCATTGTTGTTGCAGTGCTTAATTATTTGTTTAGATTTCCTTCTTGCTTTATATTTATTGTCTCAATTATATTTTTCTTGTTCGTGTAGAATTGTTTTGTTGCGTTATTGTATATATTATTGTCACATGTTATATATTATTAATTCCTCGCCGTGGCCTCGTCACTACTTCGTCGAGGTTAGGATCGGCACTTACTCAGTACATGGGGTCGGTTGTACTGATACTACACTCTGCACTCTTTTGTGCAGATCCAGGTATCGACCTGTCACGACCCCAAATCCTAACTGGTCGTGATGGCGCCTATCGTGGAACTAGGCTAGCCAACCATCGCATCACTACCCATTCGTTCTATTATAATATTTCACAAATCAATAACAAACAGCAAATAGAGTATAAATAATTTCATTAAGTCTTTGTGCCCCAATAATAATCTAACAGTCTAAACAAAACCCTCCCAAGACTGGAGTCAACATGGTCACGAGCATCTAAAAAATAAAACTAACTCTGTTAATATCTTAAACAATGTCTATAAAATAAATACTAATACTAATAAAGGAAGGGAAATGGAGAAGCTGCGGACGCTGAACATCTACCTCGAAATCCCATAAGCTGCTGAATACGAACGATGGCAGCTACTATTCTGATCCGCTACTTAGATCTGTGCACAGAGCCACAGGGAGTAATGATGAGTACGCAACTCAGTAGTAATGAAACTAAATCACAGTCTGATAAATAAGAAACACACAGTCCAAACACCAATCAACAAAATAGTAAAAAACCAAGTCTCAATACAGTGTACATAAGTTCGAAAATCAATTTCCAGAAACTACTTTGAAACAAGTATATTTTCAATATATCTCAGTAAAAATCAGTTTGAAAAATGAAGTGAATCATAGTCAAAAACTTAGTAAAATCATCACAACACTGCCCCTCGGGCCATAATAATCTCTCATAACATTTCCATCAGCACCTCACCATCACTCAGTATCAGCCCAGCATGCAACCTCACAGTCACTCAGTATCAGCCCAGCAGGCAACCTCACAGCCACTCAGTATCAGCCATGCGGGCATCACTCGCACTCAATAGGTACCTGTGCTCACTGGGGTGTGTACAGACTCCGGAGGGGCTCCTACAGCCCAAACGCTATAACAAGCCACATATGGAAAAAATCACTCACAATATTGGACCTCGGCCTCTCTCGTATCATAACATCCTCACAATATTGGCCCGCAACCTCACTCAGTCAGACACTCTCAACATGCCACTCGGGCCACAAATATACCGGGTTCTCGACCCAAAAATAGTGTTTCATTTTCAATAAATAATATCAAAATACTTTGAGTGTCAAAACAATTATCAAGAAAAGGCTGAGTGAAAATCATAACATATCAAGTGAGGGAAATAGTAAAATCATCCTCCACGGAGTAAACAGATCGGCACTAGGCCCCAAACATGGGTTACAGCCCAAATCATATCAAAATATATCAATATTATTAAGCATAGGCTTAAACATCGTTTTCGCAACTCAATAGTTGCCTAAATAGGGAATATATTTCAAAAGTTCCAATCTTTGCATTCCAAAATCCGTGAAAGGATGCAAGGTCTGGGGTTTCATACCCTCAGGACAGGATTTAAAGACATTACTTACCTCAAACTAGCCCGAAAAGCTACTCTACGACCTGCTTGCCTCTCGTATCAACTTCCGAGCACTCCAAATCTATAAAGATCAGACATTTATCATCAAATTATGCTTAAGGAATGAATTCCAATTGAAAAATACTAATTTTAGCTCAAAACCCGAAATTAGCCAAAACTCGACCCCCGGGCCCGCGTCTTGGAACTCGACAAATTTTATACCTAAATATTCTTTATCATCTCATGAGTCCGTACATATAAAGACCTCCAAAATAGGAGTTCGTTTGACCCCTCAAATCGACCCCTAAAAGTCTCATAATCTCAACCCCTAACTCCACCTTTTTCTACTAATTTTCATGAATTAAACACTGGTATTTTGATCCTTAATCACATATAATCGAGTTTTAGGGTCCAAAATCCTTACCTCAATGAAGAACGATGATTTTCCCTCTTCAAAAATCGCCTCAAAGCTCTTTCCCGTTCAAAAAATGGTGTAAAAGGGTTAATGGTCGCGGAAGGGTTTAATTATATTCTGCCCAGATTTTTTTATAAAATACCATGTGCGTTCGCACGCTCCCAGGCGCGTTCGCACAGTGTCTTCTCCACTCCCTCACGCGATCGCAGCACTATGCTCGCGATCGCACAGTGTTCCAGCTACCCTTTCCCCCACGCGCCAAGACCCCTGTGCGATCGCACCCCCTCCTACGCGATCGCACAGCTTGCACTCCCTCTACTCCGCGACCGCAACTCCTCAAGTGAGATAGCACGGAACAAATTCTTGGACCCCCACTCACTGGCCTATGCGATCGCATAAGACACCCCCCCGATCTCATAGAGGAAATTACACCCTGCAACACACCAGCAAAACAACAAATTTGTCAAGTCCGGAAGTGTCCGTTAATCACCCGAAATCAATACCGAGCCCCTAGGGACCCCAACCAATTATACCAACACATCACATATGATCATTCAAACTTAGTTGAACCCTCGGACACCAAAATTGACATCGAAACACCAAAATCACATCGGATTCAAGCCTAAGAACCTTGGTATTTCTAAAATCCACCAACGATGCCAAAACTATCCAAAACAACTCCGATTGACCTGAAATTTTGCATACATGTCCAAAATGACATTACGAACCTGTTCCAACTGTCGCAATTCCATTCCTTCCCCGATAGCCTATTTTCCACTGCCGACCGGAAATCGCCAAAAACTAACTTTCGCTAATTCAAGCCTAATTCTACACCGGACATCACAAAAATATTCCGGACACACTCCTAAGTCCCAAATAACCTAAAGAAGCTATGGGAGCCATAAAATCCGCATTCCGAGGTCGTTTACCAATAAGTCAACTCTCAGTTGACTTTTCGGCTATTTTTAGAGACTAAATGACTAAACTTTCACTACAACCATTCTGATTTCAAGCCTACCAACTATAACACATCAATAACAGTATAACCAACCTATGACAAGGCAATAACAGTAAATATAATGCAGATTCTACGTAACGATGGACCGGGTCGTTACATTCTCCCCCTCTTAAAGAAACGTTTGTCCTCGAACGGATCTAGAAACATACATGGAGTCTCAAACAAGTGAGGATATATGCTCTGCATCTCCCACTCGGTCTCCCAAGTAGCCTCCTCCACTGACTGACCTCTCCACTGTACTTTCACTGAAGCTATA
This sequence comes from Nicotiana undulata, assembly GCA_005239495.1. NCBI lineage: Eukaryota > Viridiplantae > Streptophyta > Magnoliopsida > Solanales > Solanaceae > Nicotiana > Nicotiana undulata. The sequence goes on along the minus strand of MDKH01129697.1, from coordinate 29,242 downwards.
TCCTTGGACCTCAACTTTCTGACCTCACGAGCAAAAACTGCTACTGACTCTACCTCATATGACATATCACCCTCGAGTTGAACCGTGCTGAAGTCTAACACATTAGACGGGTCACCAACATACGTCCTGAGCATCGACACATGAAATACCGAATGAACACTTGATAGGCTGGGTGGCAAGGCAAGTCTATAAGCCACCTCTCCAACCTTCTGAAGTACCTCAAAAGGACCAATAAACTGTGGACTCAACTTTCCTCTCTTTCCGAACCTCATAACACCCTTCATGGTGATACCTTCAGCAGTACCTTATCACCTTCCATAAAAGACACATCCCGGACCTTCTGGTCCACATAACTCTTCTGCCTAGACTGCGCTGTGCGAAGTCTCTCCTGAATCAACTTCACCTTCTCCAACACATCCTGAATCAAATCTGTGCCCAATAACTTAGCCTCACCAGGCTCGAACCAACCAACCGGAGATCTACACCTCCTACTATATAAAGCCTCATATGGGGCTATCTGAATACTAGACTAGTAGTTGTTATTATATGCAAACTCCGCTAGTGGCAGAAACTGATCCCATGAACCACCAAAATCAATCACACAAGCCCGTAACATATCCTCCAAAATCTGAATAGTCCGTTCCGACTGCCCGTCGGTCTGAGGATGAAATGCAGTGCTCAACTCTACATCAGTACACATACCTCTCTGTACGGCCCTCCAAAACTGAGATGTGAACTGAGTACCTCTATCAGACCCTATCCTAAAGTTCTAACAAATGCGGATCATCATACCGCCGAGCTCTAATCTGATCATAAAGAGAAGACCGGGAAGCCATGCTAGCTACTACCCGCGGAGGGTCTGACAAATCCAATATCACCAACTCTAAAGTCTGAACATCAAGGGATAAAGTTTGCTCTGCTACTGAAAGGTAAGCTAGACTTCCCAAACTCTCGACTCTGCGACTCAAGGCATCGGCCACTACATTGGCCTTTCCCGGGTGATACAAAATAGTAAGATCATAATCCTTGAGAAGCTCTAACCATCTCCTCTGCCGCAAATTCAAATCCTTCTGCCTCAGAAGGTACTGCAAGCTACGATGATCAGTGAAAATCTCACACTTTACCCTATACAAGTAATACCGCCAAATCTTTAAGGCATGAACAATGGCAGCTAACTCAAGATCGTGCACTGGATAGTTCTTATCGTGCACCTTCAACTGTCTAGACGCGTAGGCAATCACCCTACTGTCCTTCATCAATATCTCTCCCAAGCCAACTCAAGAAGCATCACAACAGACTGTATAAGAACCCGAACCAGTAGGCAAAACTAGTACCGGAGCTGTGGTTAATGCTGACTTGAGTTTCTGAAAGCTCTCCTCACACTCATCGAACCATCTGAATGGAGCACCCTTATGGGTCAATGGTGAAGAAATAGAAGAGAATCTTTCCACAAAGCGACGGTAATATCCCGCCAAACCAAGGAAACTCCTAATCTCAGTAGCTGAGGACGGTCTGGGCCAACTCTACACCGCCTCAATCTTCTTCGGATCAACCTGGATACCCTCACTAGACACCATGTGCCCCAAGAACGCTACTGAACCAAGCCAAAACTCATATTTGGAGAATTTTGCATAAAGGTTCTCCTCCCTCAATCTCTGTAACACAATCCTCAAGTGTTGAGCATGCTCTTCCTGGCTACGAGAATAAACCAGGATGTCATCAATGAACACAATGACGAACGAATCAAGGTAAGGCTGGAACACACTATTCATCAATTGCATGAACGCGGCTGGGGAATTGGTCAGCGCAAATGACATAACCAGGAATTTGTAATGACCATATCTGGTCCTGAAAGGAGTCTTCGGAATGTCAGAATCCCGAATATTCAATTGATGATACCCAGACCTTAAGTCAATATTGGAGAACACCTTAGCTCCCTGAAGCTGATCAAATAAGTCATCAATACGAGCTAAAGGATACTGGTTCTTCACCGTAACCTTATTCAGCTGCCTATAATCAATGCACATGCACATCGAACCATCCTTCTTCTTCACAAACAACACCGGCGCACCCCAAGGCGACACACTAGGTCGAATGAACCCCTTATCTAAGAGTTCCTGAAGCTGCTCTTTCAGTTCTTTCAACTCCGTTGGTGCCATGCGGTAAGATGGAATAGAGATAGGTTGAGTGTCTGACACCACGTCAATACCAAAATCAATATCCCTGTCAGGTGTCATGCCTGGCAGGTCTGTAAGAAATACGTCCGAAAAATCTCGGACTACAGGAACAGAATCAACAGAAGGAGTCTCACTACTAACATACCTCACAAAAGCAAGATAAGACTCACACCCTTTCTCGACCATACGCTGAGCTTTCAAATAAGAAATCACTCTACTAGGCACATGCTCTATAGACCCTCTCCACTCAACTCTCGGAACTCCGCGCATAGCTAAGGTCACGGTCTTAGCGTGACAATCAAGGATAGCATGACATGGGGATAACCAATCCATGCCCAGAATTACATCAAAATCGACCATACTGAGTAACATCAAGTCCACTCGGGTCTCTAGACCCCCAATAGATATAAGACACGACCGATACACACGGTCCACAACAATGGTATCGCCCACCAGAGTCAAAACATGAACAGGCGTAACTAAAGACTCACGGGGCATATTCAGAAAATGAGCAAAATATGATGAGATATAAGAGTACGTGGAACCAGGGTCAAATAAAGCCAAAGCATCAATGTGACAGGCTGATAAATACCTGTAATCACCGCATCTGAGGCCATAGCAGCAGGCTTAGCCGGAAGTGCATAAATACGTGGGTGGCCTCCCCCTGTTCGACCTCCCCCTCTAGGGCGGCCTCTAGCTGCCTGACCACCACCCCTGGCTGCCTGGGTAGGTGGTGAAGTGACTGGGGCTGAAGCCGAAGGCTGAACTCTCTGCTGAGATGAACTACCAGGACGACGGGGACACTGCCTCCACTCATGTCCGAAATCTCCACACTCATAACAACCACCTGGAGCTGGAGATGAAAACGGACGAGAACCTCTGCCACCATGATAACCACCAGACGAAGCATGCATAGAAGAACCCTAATAAGATGATGCTCGGGCAGAGCTCTGAATTGGAAGGGCACTAAAAGATAAACGTCCCTGATGAGAACTGTGAGGACCCTGCCTCGCATATACACCACTGTAAGCTGGGCGAACTGGCTGTGGAGGTCTAAATAGACGACCTCTATTGTGCTGAAATTGCCCTCTAGAAGAGGCACCACTGAAGCTACTTGCTCCCCGAGGCCTCTTAGCCTCTCTCTCCTCACGCTCTTGCCTACGAACCGACTCAATGTCCTGAGCTATGTCAACAACCTACTCAAATGTAGCTCCAGACAATCTCTATCTCTCTGGTCATCAAATTCCGAAGCTGATACGTGAGACCATCTACAAACCTCCCGATACGCTCCCTGTCAGTAAGGACTAACTCAGAAGCATGTCTAGCCAACTCGGAAAACCTCATCTCGTACTATGTGACTGAAAACTCTCCCTGACGTAGCTGCTCAAACTGCCTGCGTTGTTCCTCTCTATGGGACTGTGGAACATACTTCTCCAAAAATATCGTGGAGAACTGCTGCCAGGTGAGAGGTGCTGAACCAACCAACCTACGCCTCTCGAATGACTCCCACCAAGTAAAAGCAGCACCAGCAAACTGATAAGTAGCAAATGAAACTCCGTTAGTCTCCAAAATACCCGCAGTACGGAGCATCCTCTGACATTTATCCAGAAAACCTTGAGCATCCTCGCCCTCTATACAGCTAAGTCGGAGGCTGAAGTCTGCTGAACCTCTCCAGCCTGCGCTGCTCATCCTCAGGCATAGCAGGGACCACATAATCCTGAACCGGAGCAACCGGAAGAGCTGGGGATGCTCCCGGTGCCTGAATACCTCGTACAGCCTGCTCAGATGTCCGGGCAGCTAGAGTCTGATTGCCTCCTCCGGCCTGAGTTGTAGTGGCAGTAGTAGACATAGAGACTGCCTAAGCCAAACTGGTACACACCATCAATATCTGAGTTAGGGTCTCCTGAAGACCCGTAATAACAATAGGCATTGCCGGTGCCTGAGCCTGTCCCGCTGGAGCACCATCGGCGGGAACCTGATCCTAAACGATAAGGGGATCCTGTGGTACTGTCCCGGCTGCTGCAGGGGATGGCCCCTAACTCTACCACGGCCCCGACCCCTTATGGGTCTGTCTGGTGCCTGGTCACCCTGATCAGTATTGCGTGTCCTCACCATCTGCGAGAGAATGAAACAACAAGAATTTAGTTTTCAAGGATCAATAGAATGGCACGAAAGAGTTCAAGCAATTGAGATTTTTCCTAAGAGTTTTGCAGCCTCTAGAAGATAAGTACAGACGTCTCTGTACCGATCCGCAAGACTCTACTGAACCTGCTCATGACCGTTCAGTCCTATGTAACCTAGAGCTCTGATACCAACTTGTCACGACCCGAAATCCTAACAGGTCGTGATGGCGCATATCGTGGAACTAGGCTAGCCAACCATCACATCACTACCCATTCGTTCTATTATAATATTTCACAAATCAATAACAAACAGCAAACAAAGTATAAATAATTTCATTAAGTCTTTGCGCCCCAATAATAATCTAACAGTCTAAACAAAAACCTCCAAAGACTGGAGTCAACATGGTCACGAGCATCTAAGAAATAAAACTAACTCTGCTAATATCTTAAACAATGTCTATGAAATAAATACTAATACTAATAAAGGAAGAAAAATGGAGAAGCTGCGGACACTGAATAGCTACCTCAAAATCCCGTAAGCTGCTGAATACGAACGATGACAACTACTGTTCCGAACCGGTACCTGGATCTTTGCACAGAGGCACATGGAGTAATGATGAGTACGCCAACTCAGTAGTAATGAAAATAAATCACAGTTTGAGAAATAAGAAACACACAGTACAAACACCAATCCACAAAACAGTAAAAAACCAAGTCTCAATACAGTATACATAAGTTCGAAAACCAACTTCCAGAAACTACTTTGAAACAAGTATATTTTAAATATGTCTCAGTAAAAATTAGTTTGAAAAATGAAGTGAATCATAGTCAAAAACTCAGTAAAATCATCATAACACTTCCCCTCGGGCTATAATAATCTCTCATAACATTTCCATCAGCACCTCACCATCACTCAGTATCAGCCCAGCAGTCAACCTCACAATCACTCAGTATCAGCCCAGCAGGCAACCTCACAGCCACTCAGTATAAGCCTCGCGGGCATCACTCCCACTCAATAGGTACCTGCGCTCACTGTGGGGTGTGTACAGACTCCGGAGGGGCTCCTACAGCCCAAGCGCTATAACAAGCCACATATGGAATAAATCACTCACAATATTGGCCCTCGTCCTCTCTCGTATCATAACATCCTCACAATATTGGCTCGCAACCTCACTCAGTCAAACACTCTCAACATGCCACTCGGGCCACAAATATACCGGGTTCTCGACCCAAAAATAGTGTTTCATTTTCAATAAATAATATCAAAATAGTTTGAGTGTCAAAACAATTATCAAGAAAAGGATGAGTAATAATCATAACATATCAAGTGAGAAAAATAGTAAAATCATCCCCCACCGGGTAAACAGATCGGCACTAGGCCCCAAACATGGGTTACAGCCCAAATCATATCAAAATACATCAATACTATTAACCATGGGCTTAAAAATCGGTTTCGCAACTCAATAGTTGCCTAAATAGGGAATATATTTCCAAAGTTCCAATCTTTGCATTCTAAAATCCGTGAAAGGATGCAAGGTCCGGGGTTTCATACCCTCAGGACAGGATTTAAAGACATTACTTACCTCAAACTAGCCTGAAAAGCTACTCTACGACCCTCTTGCCTCTCGTATTAACTTCCGAGTGCTCCAAATCTATAAAGATCAGACCTTTATCATCAAATTATGCTTAAGGAATGAATTCCATTTGAAAAATGCAAATTTTAGCTCAAAACCCGAAATTAGCCAAAACTCGACCCCCGGGCCCGCGTCTCGGAATCAAAAAATTTTATACCTAAATGTTATTCATCATCTCATGAGTCCGTACATATAAAGAACGCTAAAATCGGAATTCGTTTGACCCCTAAAGGCCTCATAATCTCAAGCCCTAACTCCATATTTTTAAACTGATTTTCATGAATTAAACACTGGTATTTTGATCCTTAACCACATATAATCGAGTTTTAGGGTCCAAAATCCTTACCTCAACGAAGAACGATGATTTCCCCTCCAAAAATCGCCTCAAAGCTCTTTCCCGTTCAAAAAATGATGTAAAAGGGTTAATGGTCGCGGAAGGGTTTAATTATATTCTGCCCAGATTTTTTTATAAAATACCCTGTGCGTTCGCACGCTCCCAGGCGCGTTCGCACAGTGTCTTCTCCACTCCCTCACGCGATCGCAGTACTGTGCACGCGATCGCACAGTGTACCAGCTACCCTTTCCCCCACGCGCCAAGACCCTTGTGCGATCGCACCCCCTCCAACGCGATCGCACAGCTTGCACTCCCTCTACTCCGCGATCGCAGCTCCTCAAGTGCGATAGCACAGAATAAATTATTGGGCCCCCACTCACTAGCCTATGCGATCGCATAAGACACCCCGCGATCGCATAGAGGAAATTACACCCTGCAACACACCAGCAAAACAGCAAAGTTTTTTAGTCCGGAAGTGTCCGTAAATCACCCGAAATCACTATCGAGCCCCTCGGGACCCCAACCAATTATACCAACACGTCACATATGATCATTCAAACTTAGTTGCACCCTCGGACACCAAAACTGACATCGAAACACCAAAATCACATCGAATTCAAGCCTAAGAACCTTGATATTTCTAAAATCCACCAACGATGCCGAAACTATCCAAAACAACTCCGATTGACCTGAAATTTTGTAGACATATCCAAAATGACATTACGAAACTTTTTCAACTGTCGGAATTCCATTCCGACCCCGATAGCCTATTTTTCACTGTCGACCAGAAATCCCCAAAAACTAACTTTCGCCAATTCAAGCCTAGTTCTACACCGGACATCACAAAAATATTCTGGACACACTCCTAAGTCCCAAATCACCTAACGAAGCTATCTGAGCCATACAATCCACATTCCGAGGTTGTTTACCAATAAGTCAACTCTTAGTTGACTTTTCCAACTATAAGGCTATTTTTAGAGACTAAATGACTAAACTCTCACTACAACCATTCTGATTTCAAGCCTACCAACTCTAACAGATCAATAACTGTATAACCAACCTATGACAAGGCAATAACAGTAAATATAATGCATATTCTACGTAACGACAGATCGGGTCGTTACACGACCAATAATAGAGATATTTAGAGCGGCTATTCATTTATTCGGAGACACGAGGTATATCTGTCGGCGTTCGCAAATCCCGAGAGTCTTCACCTATTTTTATAAAATTGTTTTATTATATTCAGAACAGTTACATTATTTCTTTCAGCCCATTATTTGTAGTATTCTTTAGTATTTCGTGAATTGTGACACCAGACCCTGGGGTAGTTCTAGAGTTACTTATATAATTAGTTCGTGGATCGATTTATTTAAGTGTTTATTATTTTATGTTTAGAATTATTCATTGAAAGTCAGTAGCTTAAGTTTATTTTATAATTGTTTATTATGTTTAAATGGATAATCAAAGGTAAATAGCTAATTGAACTCTAGCATTGGCTTGCCTAGCAAGTGTGGTGTTAGGCGTCATCACGATCCCTAAGATTAAGAATTTGAATCGTGACAGTTTGCATATTCTTTCCTAACACTAAAACCAATTGCAGCTGTGTATTCATTGTAACACTATGCATGCTCATCTGAATCAAATTCCATGCCAAGTTTTATTGGCACGTTACATCCACTTTCAGAGTCACTAGATATCTCCATAAATATACATTAAATATGACAAATAATTTATATGCTTAAATTTTGGAAAAACTTTTAAAAAAAAGTCTCAAATAATTAATTACAAGACATGAGGTCATCTGCAATGTTATTCATAACTTTTAGCTTTTTAGAATTTATCAGTTCTAAACTAAGATTAGCGTCTATAAAAGGTTGAATAGAGTCTAATTTTCAAGTGATAAATATAGAGCAAATTACTATCATGTTGCCTTTTGTGTATGAAAGTAGGCATAGCCACTAGATCAGCATTTAGTGAAACGGTTTTTAATCTTAATTATTCAGCTTGCTATGTGTGTTTAAGGAATACAGTTTCTCACATTGTTAAATATTGATTTCCTACTTTATTCTCAAAAAGTTCAGTTGAGACATTTTATCAAACACATCGCAGACATTTTTTAACATGGGCAATTTGACACTACAAAAATCACAAAAGGTTTAATTTAACACTACAGAAATCTCAAGAGGTATAAGACTGAAGTAGAGCCTGTTTTGTCGCCGTCGCTCTTTACCCGCAATAATATTTTGCTCAACCACTGATTACGTTTTGCTCCTTGCAATTTTGTGTTGTTGTTGTAGTTTGTAAATGGTTTAATCTTTTGTTTTTCTTCATTCTGGCGCCAAAGAATCATTTACATTGATAAGAAAATATTTTCCAAGCAAAATGAAATTCCGAGCAAGATTTTCAGATAGTTGATTCTCTTTCCAATTTAGATAATAACTCAGTAAGAAAATGTAGTTTAATCATGATTTAGTCTAAATAAATTTTGGCCTTTGAATTTAAAAAATGGCACATGTCATTAAATTAGACCTCCACTGCTGAAATTGGAGAGATCCTATACAGGAGTTGAGCCAAATCCATTCTTTCTCTCTCACTATTTATGGATCGATTGACACAGAAAGTGATCCAAAAAAAAAAAGATTTATGAATCGATCGCTACAAAAAGTAAAAATAAGAAGAAGATTATAATATGTCATGACACATCAGTCATCCTTTAAATATTGATAAATCAATTCAGTACCTTTTATTCTACATGAACCTTAAGATGCAACAATATTGTTCTCAAACGGCTACGTTAGTTTTGTGCCTTTGGCTACTTAAATGGATTCTTGTGCTTGTTTTGTTCAAATTTTCATTTAATAAACATTAAACTATTTCAAGGAAAACAAATAAAAGATTTTGTGTGATAAATAATAACCATGACCTGTACCATCTTTTGGATCCTATCCTATAACAACTTTGCTTCACCGCTACCTAAAACTTTGTGACTTTTGCCACTTTCTATTATTTAACTCTTTAAAAGACAACAACTTCAGACCTGGTACTTCGTCTTTCTTTATTGCCTGGTCTGTTAATATATTCGAGAAATTAATTCCATATTTTGATTCCCAGAGGAAAGGGAAGGGACAAATAAATGTCCTTCAGAACTAAAATCCAGTGAATTGTGTAACTACTAACTAGGGTCCGGAAGAAAATCATTTTATCAATAAATAGAAAGTTAAGTAAAAGGAAATGTTTTTTTGTGACATTTGACATTGCAACGTTTTGAGTGCAAAGTGATGAAGTTGCAACTCCAGTCTCAAGGACAAGACAGCTACATTATTTCCACCGCCTTATCCCCACCAACCGCATGCATGGAATTTTATTTTATATTTGCACATAATAATTTTAAATTAGTTCCCTTCTTTATAACACGATTATATGAAAACTTCACTGTCGTGTTACTAATACCCTTTTAGGCCAAGTTTTTTAAATTAATTTATTTTGAAAAGTATATTTTATTAAAAGCGATTTAAAAAAATATTTTTGACGAGAAATAATTTGTGTTTGGTTAGATCATTTTTGAAGTAGTAATCAGTGATTGATTAAACTCTTAAAAAGTGTTTTTAAGTACGTATATTTTTTCTTGAGAAGAAGCTAGCTATTTTTTTATACTCCCTCCGGTCCACAATAAGTAATCAATTTATTTTTTTATTTTGGTCCAAAATAAGTGTCCATTTATATAATCAAGAAAGAATTTAATTTATTTTTATAAAATAACTCTTATGTACCTATTCCTAAAAAAAATTCTTACTCCTCACATTAAATATTTAATTAGGGGTAATTTAGTCATACTAGATATTTTTATATAGAATTTAGTATTTTCTTAATGGCGTGCTAAAAACAAACTGGTCACTTATTGTGGAGGACCGGAGAGAGTACTTTATTTATTTTTAAAAGTTTGGTCAATGAAAAGAAAATATTTTTAGCTTTTAAAAGGTATTTTTAACCAAAACAAACTTGGCCAAACAAACTACCATTCCACATATAGTTTTAAAATGCTGGATAAATTAGACTTATGTAAATACGAAAGGATATATATAGTCATCGTATTTTTAACCATATGTGGAGAGGAGTTTCAGTTTTTCTCCTTTTCTCATTTGTAGAGGACCCTACTCAAGAAAAGATTAGTTTATCTAACCCCCCAACATCTCAAAAATAATGAGAAGTTATATCCATTATAAATTTGTGGGACTATATAGAGCTTAGAGAAAGAGTCAAACACAATGGTCAAAGGGAAAGGCTTTCATAGTGCGAGGAAATAAAATGGCGTGGCGTTGTGGCAGCACTTTTGTAGCCCCGAATTCTCCCAATAGGAGACAAATTGAATCTAACAAGTATTCTATCAATTTTGTATGCATCAAAATCAACGTCGATAAACTTCACGACTTACGATATTGACATGAATAGACAATACACACACTTCACTTACCTATCAATGGGTTATATATAATCCTATGCTTGTTTAGAAAGAAGAAGAAGAAGAAGAACGGCCCACCTGTCTTTTCTTCTATTTTACTTTGAATTAAAAGAGAACCCCCAAAAAGGGAAAAAAAGAAAAAAGGAAAAGGAAAAAAAAAAGCATGATGAAAAGAATAGAAAAGAAAATTTTCTAGGATATCTTTGCCCCCACTTTACCCTGTTTGTTGACCGTTAAAGAGACTTTATAAGTCCAAAAGTTACTACTCGATTCCAAATTATTGGCAAACCCCCTACATGTAATCCTACATTTTTTTGTGACTATCTCATCTCGTGAAACTATAGGAAACAAGTCAAAAGGTCTCTCTCGAACTCCTAACATATTATACTGATTTTGTTGTTATTTATTTGTTCTAAGCTAGTATAAAATTTATTTGAAAATTTATTTATTTAAGTAAATGAGTTCTAAATTAATAGTTTATATAAGCACTCTCCACTTTCAACTAAGAGCCTGTGAGTTCGAGTCACTCCAAGAACAAGGTGAGAGTTCTTGAAGGAAAGTATGTCGAAAGTCTATTGGAAACAACCTCCTCTATTCTCATATGGGAGTAAAGTCTGCTTACACACTACCTTCGCAATAAATACAACATTTTGACCAAATTATAGTTCGGCTAAACCGTAACTTAAAGGCTATCTCTGGCCCAATATCCAACAACAATTATTAGTACATGCAACCTTGAGAAGTAACTAAATTCCTATCCAATCTAGTGTAAATAATTAGTCCCTCCATTTACAATATTGTAAGCTTTTTTTTCAAATAGTTTTAAATACTTTTAATTATAAAAGCTAGGGGTTATAATAAATTATGTATTTTCTTGTCTTGTACCTTGAACCCATATATTTAATTTTTTGCAGAAATGCGCCGAATGCAAGCAGAAGAGACAAGTATGATGCCTGCAATATAACAATTTACAAGCTACTTACAGATGAGTAGCAAAATAGGATAAAGTTTTACAGGAATAAATACCGCTAGTAGTAGTATAATTATATAATATAAAAGTGCTAATTGATTATTTACAATGAGCAAAGCACGAGCAAAAACTGATAATTGACCACTCATTTCTCTCATTGTTTTACCATGACCGTTGAAATCCCTGTCATCGAGGAAAACTCCTAGAAAAAAGCCATAAACCTACCTAAACTAAAACTTAGTACTAATAATTAATGATTTTAAGCATAATATCTTCAATTTAATGATTTTAATTTAGCATTAACCGATTCCTAATTTCTCACCGTTTTGGCCACCTCTAGTGTAGATGAATCTTTAGTCAAGCTCGTTGATTTTTTCGTGTGATGCATCGCTTGCTGAACGTGATAAAATGGATGATTCTGAATCTAGAATTTAAGGAAAAATAAAAAATGAAAATGTATTAGAAAATATTAATCTATTATAGAGTAAATTTTAGTTTAATAAGTTAAATTTCTGAAATGTTAGTTAAATTTACCTCTAGATGAATTGAAAGATCTCTTGCAATGTAAAATGGCGCCTTGAATAGCATCTTGTTGCTGCAATAGTGAATCATCACGCCGGTTTGATGCTACCGGCGCCGCCGCAACAACCGCCGATGACGCCGATCTGCTTTTCCCCAAATGCTTCCGGACTATTCGTAGCCCTGTCGGAATATTCCCATGCTTCTGGTTCTTCTCCGCCGCGTCCATCACCGCGTCCGCTTTCGCCGCGGCTGAGGGAGACGGCGAACGACCGGCCTTATTCGTAGCAACATTTCCTGGTAAACCTAACTGTCCTGAGAACTTAAGCTTCTCGCCGTAACGTTTCGAGACGCGAATATACAGAGGCTTCACTTTTTTCAAGTACTTTTGCATTACATCTTTAGTAAATTTCTTCTCATCTGAAGCTGAATTTGCTGCATTATTTGTTGAACATACTTCTTCCGGATGCCGCTTCTCTATTTTGCCGCTGTTATTGTTGTTGGCTTTAGAGCTGTTATCTCTACTGAACAACGACTTAATAGGAACTTCTTCAACCTTAAACTTCACAGTGAAAAACTTATTCTGTGTTAGATTTGGAGGCTCTTCTTTTTCACTCTCTGATACTCTCTTTCGCCGTAGCTTTGGAGTAGTAGCTGAGACAAATCCGTCACCATCACCTTCAGATTTTTCAATTTTACTTGGCGCTGTAAATTTTGGCTTCTTCAGTTTCAGCATTAACACTCTGAATTTAGTTGCTGACTTTAACAGTGAGGAAGTAAATTTCGAATTTGCTTCCGAGGCTGTTAGCAACAGCGACGAAGGCTCAATTGGAACCAAACTGCCTTTGAAGAAAAGATCATCAGATGGTGAGAGTGATACGTTCGGGTCCGTGCCGTCATCAATACTCGAACCGGACGACGTGGAAAGTGTGAATTTCAGTTCTCCTTCATTAATCTCATTTTCCGACGACTCATACAACTCTGAACTAATTTTACACCTTTCATTTTCTTCAACTTTCACTTCTTCTTCGGCTTCATCTTCAGGAACCGAAGTGAACTCAAGGTCAAAAAACGGTCCGTCGTCTCCTTCGTCGTCGGAATCAGAGTCTGACGAATTAGAACTGACGGCGGTGATGACAGTAGTAGAATCGGCGGTGCGAGGATTAGCACCGGCGGAATCGGTGGAGAAAACACCGGTGGCGCCGCCACCACGCCAGTACTTGAGTAAACTGAAAGCTTCCATAGTTGGTAAAGCCAGTATAGTATAACAACAGGTTCTATTATTATATTATAGTATGAAGAAAAGGTACTAATAAAGTGATGGAGAAAAGTGTGTTTATGAGGGGGGAAGAGGATAGTATGGTGTGTATAATGGAGAAGCTTAGCTAAAACTGTAGCAGTACTGAAAGGTGGCAGAGGAAGAACAGTAGCAGAAGTGCAGAACTTGGATAGATAAAAGCTTTTCTGTTTTTTTACTACTGCTCTTGGTATTTATTTTTCACATTTCCCCTGTTTTTACTTTATAAATTTCACTATTTTCTTACATTAACTTTTTCTAACATACTTTGACTATACCTTATCTCATTAACATTTACCCAACAACAAACCCTCGACTTATTAACCGTTTTACTAATAAAATATTTTTAAAATCTAATTTAAGATAAAATACTTCTTCATACTTAATCTTATATTCTAAAGTCGTCTGGAAAGCATTTTATCCTTAATATGTGATTTTTGACACAAATTCAAATTAATCAGTTCTAAAGTATATACCGAATACTGAATGAAAAAAACATCTATATCGTTGTAACTCACATGATCTGTGCGTCGTTCTCACAGTGCCATTGCCCAGAAGAAATGGTTCGGCCTCAGTGGCGGAGCCACCTTGACACCCCTTTGTTCAGAAAATTACACTGTATAATTTGTAATTTTTATTTTATATACATATATTACTATATATTGGCTCCCCTTGACTTATTCGCGTGTTTACTTTTATATATTTTGATATCTCTTAGTAAAAATTCTGACTCTGCTGCTAAGATTACTATATAACCAATTGTGCTTGTCCAACATGCTAAACGGTGAGTGTGCAAAATTTTGATAATTAACATGTGAAAAGTACCTTCATAAATTCTTTTGAATACTCTTATAAACTTGATATGAGATATTATTTATATAATAGAGAAGGTTCAAATATGCCTTTGTACTATATAAAATAATGTATATTTTCTCTTCGTTAATATTTTAGCACATATATATTTTTATCTTCACATAGTTGGTATGTATATGCCTTTGTATTATACGAAATCGAGTACATTTGCCCTTCGTTAATACTTTAGTCCATATATGCCATTGATGTTAGATAGTTGGTCCATATAAGCCCTTTTCTGAAACGGAATTTACCCAAACTAATTAGCTCTTTCGTTAATTTTACTAAAATGCACTACAAATTCTTTTTTATTGGTACTTTTTTTTTATCTTTCTCTTTTCTTTCTTCTTTTTTATTTTTTTTACTTTTTGTTTCTCCCATATCCGATTTCATCTATTGCTGATGCCTTCTCCCTTTGCGTCACCAATTTCACTTGACAAAACTCATAAATTCCTGCCCATTTTACTATCAAAAACCCCATATGTTATTCTGACATGAATGAGATAAAAATTGTCGGAGAAATTTTTTCGGTATTGTTCATTGGGTGAAGGGAGTATGTGGTTATTCAGATTTTGAACGTCTTGTTCCCTTCGTATCTGAAGATCCACAGTGAACAACACCATCAAAAAAATTTCTTCAGCAATTTTTATCTCATTCAGGTTAGAAGAACGTGTGGGGTTTTGGCAGTAAAATTAGCATAAATTTATAAATTTTGTCAAGTGAAATTGGTGATGAAAATGGAAAAGGAATCAGCAATGGAGGAAATCAGATATGGAAGAGAAAAAGTAAAAAAAAGGAAGAAAACCCAAAGAAAAGTAAAAAAAAAAAAAGTAAGGAAATATTGTGTGTACTGCACTTTAGTACAATTAACGAAAGAACTAATTAATTTTGGTGGATTCCGTTTCGAAAAAGGGAATATATGGACCAACTATCTGACATCAAGGGCATATATGGGCTAAAGTATTAAAGAAGGGCAAATGTGCTTTATTTCATATAGTACAAGGGAATATATGGACCAACTATGTGACGGTAAGGGCATATATGTGCTAAAATATTAACGAAGGCCAAATGTGTTCAATTTCATATAGTACAAGGACATATTTGGACCTTTTCCGTTTATATAATGGAACCTTAAACTGATGGACTCAACATATTTTGATCTGGCAAGAAAGATATCACACTAATCTCTTTCTCATCTTATTTTGAGTATGCTTTTCTCCAAGTGCCACGGAAGTGATGAACTAATGGTCCCGTTCGAAACTTTAAAGTCCAACATATTGAAAGGTCAACTGTGAATCCTAGATAAAAATGGGACCAAAACAGTATTTTTGACAAAAGAATGAAAATGGGTCATAAGAGTTAATAGTTGTAGGAAAGAGTAGGAGGTTAGGGGGCAAAAATAGAAAATGGGTCCAATGGCTTGCAGTTGTAAAGAAAACCTCTTCCTCCCCCTAAGGTTTTGAAAATTGAATCCTCTACCTATCATATAAAGTTTATAAATCTAAATTGAAACTGTACCTTGATTCTACCCTTTTCTTTTTTTTTTAAACTCCAACCGCTACCCTCTTAGCCACAGCCTCTGACCTTCGGTGAGACTTTGTGCGCACCGGATAAACTCTTCAATGTGTAATAACCTGCAAACCACACAAGGGATGTAAATTGCAATAGGCAAACCACGTGCGACAGGTTCAGAGCCATATGACATTGAGCTGGATCGAACCTGCGTCGCCCACGTGGACAGCTCCCTCCAAACCCAACCCTTGACTCTACCCTTGCTAAAACTATTTTTATCGACAAATTTGTTTAAACTTTTTTTGCAAATCAGCTCCTAAAACTCTTTAAAAGTTATTGCAGGCTGTTTATCCCAATTGAAATAACTCTTTTATCTGTTTTTTTTAATATTAAAAAACGACGTGAAATAAGAAGAAAAACTCAAGTATTGGGAAGGAGAAAAGTTACAATGTGAGAGTTGTCACACAATTAATAAAGTTTAACTTGTTGTAATACATTGTAATAATTATCTGCGGTTATTTTTAAATAACTTGACAGTATAAATATTCTTTGTAATGCATAAAATATTAAACAAGGATCGGAGGAGGACAAGGGGAAACGGAGAAGAATGCGTTACTTTATAGTAGTTGTGTCCTTGGTGTGAGGCTTATATATATTTGGTGGTTGCGGAATAGGCATGTGAAGAAGTGCTGTGTTTGTGTCAGCCCTATTGCATTAAACGAATATGCTTTCTATAAACTCTATCAAAAAGATTTTTACATGATACAGATACACACATTTAGGGGTGGGCAGAAAACCGTCCGAACCAGAAATTTTTGATTTATTCAGTCTTGATTTTTCAGTTATTGGATCGGTTTGCGGTTTATATATATTTAAACAGTTCGGTGTTCGGTTCTGTTATCGATTTTAAAGGTTCGATTTTCGGACCGAAAAACCGAAGTTTATTGATAGTGAGTAACTTATAGTGGTGTGCAGTCCAAGACTCCAGGCAAATTAGATAGTTTTAACTACCATAGGAAGTGTTGTCAGTTGTAACAAAGCAAAAAAGACAATAGCTTCGGGAGTAATTTAACTAATAATGCATTTATGACAAAATCACATCCAACAGTATTACAATATTATATCAAAACTAAGTTTTAGAGGAGAGACACAGCCTGCACAATCTTCGATACCAGAAGTATTACATATGAACGCAGATAATGTAATCACTCACTGTGTACTGTTAATTAACCTATCATTGTTTGGTTACAATTTTTGTTATGGCTTGAAAATCTAAACCGAACCGATTAAAACTGAATCAAACATGAATAAATCGAAGTGAACTGAAATTATTACGGTTCGATTTTTGTTATTAAAATCATAAACCGAAAACCGAATAAATCGAACCGACTGACGCCCATGAAGGGCGAACCTATGTTGAGAAAAGGACTGTGAAATATGAGAATTTTCTCTGATTGTATTCATCACTCAAACTTGCATATATACAAGTAAATTACTGTAAAAGAAAATGTTAAAGAAAACCCTATTTACATTTGTACTATTCTTATTCACTATCCTATAACAGTATAACAGAATTATTCTTTACTATGTGCACACATGTGCCAAACACAAGCAATGCTTGAAGTTTCTAGAATAATTCAAATATACAGCTGCTTCTTCTCATATCTAACGGCTGATAAATGAAGCTCGTTATTATTCTTCTAAGGCTGAGATTGCACCACGTGTATGAGTCAATTAATCAATAATATTTCGGTAAAAAAGGGAGTGAACTTTGTTAACTCAGAACACACTTTGCTCTTTGTCTCTCATTCAATTTCATCCTTTCTTCTTCATCAGGGAGATTAGTTTCCTTCTTCATAGAGTAAAATCCATCCACAATCTTGTGGGGCTTTTCTATGTCCACATCCCCCTCAAGTTGCAAGGTAGAGAGAGCAACAAGGCAAGTGCCGGAATACTTAAGTATAGTACCAGCTACTGCATTTGTATTGATTTACATATTTTCTGCTCGTTCAATCTGCACCTGTTTTATGAGATTCACTAGTTCTGAAATCTGCTCTTTGTTAAAAAATTGATTCTGATTGTTTCCAGTTGCTTCATTGGGAGTGACATCCATTTCTGCTCCTTCCTGACTTCCCATCACAGCATTTCCTTTGATTGTTCCTTGGTAATTGCCTGATTTGGTAAACTGAAAATCCTCAGAAAATCCTATCAACCTATAGCAATCTGCTCTAACATGTCATGTCCTCATACAGTGAGTACAACTTACATTAGGGTTGAATTCGGTCTTCTTTCCCTTAAATTTCTGCTGTGTAGTTACCATGAATGTGGGATCTTATTCTGCAGTTACCATGAATGTTGCTCCATTTGTTGGATGGTGGGGGCTGAGGTATACCTCCCTCTAACCTTCATCTTGTAGCAGTATTGAGTAAGCATGATCTATCCTAGGGAGTGGGTTCATCATCGGTATGTGTCCCCTTGCATGTGCATAGGAGTCATTTCGACCCATGAGAAATTGAATAATTCTTTGATCTTACAAGAACTTTGCCATCTTTTTCTTCCTTTCACATACACAGTTGCAGGTACAACCTAAGTGAGAGTTGAGAGAATCCAGTTCATCCCACAACCCTTTGAGTGTTGTGAATTATCCTGCTATGCTGTTATTTCCTTGAACTGACTTTGAAATTTCCTTTTGCAGATGATAAAGTTTTGCACCATTTGATTGCCCAAACCTATGTTCAAGGATGTTTCAAAGGCTTTGTGCAGTTTTTGAGTAAATCACACCGACTCTTATCTCTTTGGAGAGTGAGTTTAGCAACCAAATCATGTCATTTGTTCTGCTTCATTGAGGATGATCCTTAGATCCCAGATCCGGCTCAACACGAACCTCATTCATGAAGCCAATCTTGTCCTTGGCTGACAAAGAAATCAAGACAGACCTTCTCCAGGATATCCTCTTCCATCAAATGGTTAATTCACCAAAGTCATTCTTGGTGCATCAGATGAATGCAGAAAATAAGGGTGGTTTGTGTCTGCTGTGACACCCTACTAGATGAACCAGCTAGAGAAAGAGTAGTTGAACCTTCAGTTCCTGTCATGGCTGAAGGTGAAATAACAGGGAAGAAATAGTTAAAATGATTGATAGCTGATTTTAAATGGATCGAGTTATTGCTGCTCTGATACTATGTAAGAAGAGGATTGTGAAATAAGAGAATTTTCTATGATTGTCTTCATCACTCAAACGTGCATATATACAAGTAAATTACTATAAAAGAAAATGTAAAAGAAACCCTATTTACACTTGCACTATTTTTATTCACTATCCTATAATTGTATAACATAAATTATTCTTTTCTATGTACACACATGTGCCAAGCACATGCTTGAAGCTTCTAGAACGATTCAAATATACAGCTTCTTCTTCTAATATCTAAAGGCTGAGAAATGAAGCTCATAATTCTTCTTCTAAGACGGAGATTGCACCACGTGTATGAGTCAATTAATCAATAATATTTCGGACATAGGGTGTGAACTTTGTTAACTCCGAACACACTTTACTCTTTGTCTCTCATTCAATTTCATCATCTCTTCTTCATCAAAGAGATTAGCTTCCTTCTTCATGGAGTAAAATCGATCCACAATCTCCTGGGGCTTTTCTATGTCAACAACCCGAGGGTGGTCAACTCACCATCCTTCGCCGAAAAATTATACTACGTATAAGGTAAAATATTACTTGTTGTTGATTAAAAATAGACTTTGAACACCCTTGCATAGCCCACTGGGATGTTCAAAATTTGAACACCTTTATTGAATTACATGCTTCCCCATTGACGCTCGTCCCTACACACATTGGAAGGAAGTTCTGTAAAAGCAACGGGAAGAATTAATCAGACAGTAGTTGTAACTTAGGCACATCAAATTCGTCCTACGTCATAATATGGATAAGTTAAGGTTTAAGGAAAAAAACATATATTACTATATTAATATACACATCTGTTGTTGCAACAAAATTTTAAAAGTGTTAGTAATCTGTATTTCTGTAAAATAAATTAAACAGTAAACAATCTGAAAATACAGAAACAGAAAGTTAGAAGAACTAAAACGTCAAAATAAATTCTGAAAAAGAGTATAGGAATAAATCGAGCCCACTGAATACACAGTGTGTCCTTAAGGAAATTATTTCCCTCAAGTACCCGAGGTTGTGGAATATATCCTCCCAGGATAGAACGATTTAACTCACCAGTGTATCGGTACCTAAAACTCTGGTGATCGGCGAACCACTCGATGGTCATAAAACACACTAGAATATTTTGTGCAGAAGAAGAAGAAGAAGAAGAAGAAGAAGATCAGAAAATTTAGTAAGTAAAAATTCTGGGATTCAAGGCATATTTATAGCCAATTTTGTACTGTTTCTGAAAAGGTTTTGCAACCTTTCAGAACAACCATAACTGTTGGAAGAGGTGTGAATCCTTTCAGAACAGGCATATTGCGGGAAAATTAAAAACGAATTTAAAATAATCCGGGAAAGAAAAACGGGACGGACCGGACCGGGTCGCGGGTCATTCCGGATTTGAATTTTTTGTTAATTAATTTAATTAATTAATTAAATAATTTAAAAGGAATTTTGTCCAAAAAGATTAATCAATCAATCGTTGGCCGAAGCCGAGCGATGACGACGACGGCGCGAGGCTTGCCTTCTTCTCAACTCTTTAAGAGCTAAAAAGAAGAGCTTCTCTATATATACACATAGATTTTCTTTCCTTCTTTCAATGAGGGACAAAGTGCACTAATTCAAAATTTTACTTTCCTCTATTTCTTTTCCCACCATTTTCCATTCACTTCCTTTAAGCTACACCAAACTTAAAATTAAGCTAAACTAAACTTAAAATTAAGCTACACTAAGCTTAAAGACCAACAAAAAGTAGGTATACTCCACTGATTAAATTCTTCCATCCTTTATTAAACGTTTTGGAATCAACTTCTATAAACCAAAACATCGATAATAAAGAGTCTTCACCTCTAATGAATCTTACTTCCAAAGAGAAAGTACGGTATAATTTCAAATTTATTGATTTTATGGGTTCAAAATAAAAAATTTACGTATTTTTTTTGTGTGTTTTTCAACATATATAACTAAGTTTGAGCTAAATTTATTGGATTCTAATGAAACAATTATTTCTACGCTACATCATATCCGCTTTTGATCAGAATAACCTCCCATATATAATATTTTTATCTGTAACAAAACCTACGTAGCACGAATCTGAATTAACGGAACGGGATACACAAAAGAAAATTCGGTGAAATTTCAAATTTACTGCCTAATTAAGAACTTCTAGCTAATTCAACTATGCTAGTGTAGGTATATATGCAAAAGGAATAGGGGTAAAATTAGTTCTGCCACAGTGAATGATAGTGGTGGGAAGAAGGAGTTACTGCAACATCCGTAGACTGTTTTTTTTTTCTTTTAAACATAATTTTGGGTAAGAAAATTCACGTGGCAGACATGCACGGAAGTACCAGGTAGGGGACCTTTTACTATAGTTACTAACTCAACATTCATTTCATTTCGTTTTTTTTTTTTTTTAACTGTTTTTACCACTTGTATTCGCACCAACAGAAGTCACTTGAAGTTAAAGTTTTTGTCTTTTTGACCTTCAGTTACAAAGTTCAATTCATGGTGTTGAACTGACAAAACTTTTGTTTTTGTTTCATTACTACAGAGAGAAAATGTGGGGTCTGTTCGTGAATGAAACCCTCAATAAGTCACTATTTAATGGAGTAATATGCTTTAGTACTTTTCCCCTGAATTTATCTTTATCTACATTGTGATAAACGTAAAAAGAAAAGGAGATATTGTGATAAGCAAGAAAAGGTGAATATATTTCGGCAATACTCAAAATGTGTCTTTATAAATGAGATTCTCTACCCTTATATAGGAGTTTACGTCTTTACGAACATAACGTTCCCTCCTATTTATGGCGGAATCATTGTGAGCTTTAATGATATTAATTAACTGTTGTGATTGGTGGATGTTGTAACAATTCTGATTCTCCTTCCTCATCAATTGTAGGTTCGTGAATCTTCCCTCTTTCCACTATTGATTCATTTCACTCCTCATCTCCTCATTATTCCATTGTTCCACGTATCATGATTTGTCAGGTAAATATAATTTCATGCGTACCATTTATTTACCATCAATACAACTCTAGGGTTTTACATGGAGAAATAATTAACGGGGTTGTGGGTCATCTAGTACTGTCACGACCCGAAATCCCACATTCGGGTCATGACTGCGTCTAACGTTGAACCCGCTAGACAAGTCAACGTACACAATTACATTAACATATTAACACTGAAATAACAGAAATAACTAGAACAACTTATATTCCTTTTTAAGTGCAAAAATAGATAACTTTTGAACTAAATAAAAATATCAATAATACATTCCGTTAGCAATAACCCAGAACCTGGAGTCACTAACTCACGAATTGTCTAGGAGATTACTAAATACAAGGTCTGAAGAAATAATACGTAATTGTCTCAGAACTAAGAAGAAAAAAACAAGACAGAATAGAAAGATAAGGGTAGAGGAGACACCAAGGCCCACGAACGTCTGCGGGTCTACCTTGAAATCTCTGAAGTGTACTGAAGGATACTCCCTCTATCAATGTCCACCGGGTCCGGCTGCGGGATCTGCACAACATAAAGAAGTGCAGGTGTAGCATCATTACAACCGACCCCATGTACTGAGCAAGTGCCGAGCCTAACCTCGATCGAAGTAGTGGCGAGGCTAGACACGACAACGATAACCTACTTGTACAGTTCTACCAAAAATATAGCAGAGAAGTAACAGATATTTAACAGACAAGCAAGTAATACGGGAACAAGTAAGGGGGCAACAAGTATGAAGCAAAATGAGATATCGAATACAACAAATAAACAGATAAATGAATGGCACGGCATCACCCTTCGTGCTTTTACTCTCGTCCTCACGATGCAACAAGTAAATATATGAAATGAATGGCACGGCATCACCCTTCGTGCTTTACTCTCTTCCTCACAGTGCAATAATGAGTAAATGAAATAAATGGCACGGCATCACCCTTCGTGCTTTTACTCTCTTCCTCACATTGCAAAAATAAATAAATGAAATGAATGGCACGGCATCACCCTTCGTGCTTTTACTCTCTTCCTCACAATGCGATAAGTAAATAACTGAATGAATGATATGAATGAATGAAACGACATCACTCTTCGTGCTTTTACTCTCTTCTTCACCCAAGTAATATCAACAATAAATAACAACTAGGCAAGGAAATCAATTACCGAACTTTCAATTCATAACCACCCGACATGGGGAATAACAATTAAAACCAACACATTTGCCCGGCAAGGGTCTCAGCTATAACCAATTCCTTACGAGTACATAACTTAATGATTTGGGTCCTCCACTAGGACATCACAACACAATTCTTAATCAAGTAGTCTCCACAGTTAAACAATTTTCCAAATGAACTACTTCATAACACAATAATCATTGAGGTAATAACAAATAATTAAGCAAAATGGACTCACGGGCATACTTGACACACAATGCATAGGTACTCGTCACCTCACCTATGCGTTGGACATGATAAAACACATAGCACATAGGGCACAATACCTATTCCCTCACCAAAGTTAGGCAAGACACTTACCTCGGGTCCAAAAATGCAAGTCAAGCCTCTAACACTGCCTTTTCTCTCGAATCCGACTCCGAAACGATAATATCTAGACATAATTAATTCAATAACATCAATAATGACTCAATAATTCAGTCTCATAGCCTAATTATTCATTTCCCAACATTCTTCCAAAAATACCAAAATTCGACTCCGGGCTCGCTTGGTCCAAACACGAGGTTCAGACCAAAATTCGATCACCCATACCCCCACGAATCCAAATATGCAATTTGTTTTGAAATCCGACTCCAAAATGAGGTTGAATTACTCAAAATCCCAAGAACCCTATTTCTACCCAAAACCCCTAATTTCTACTTTGTTTTCATGATTTTAGGCCTAGATTCTAGTGATTAATGAAGAGGAATGGAAGGATTTGGTGTTAGGAACACTTACCTATGAAACTATGGTGATGGAGGTCTTCAAATAACGCCTAAGGAGAGTGGGGAAGAAGGAGGGTTGAGAAAGGTGGTGAAAATCCCGTAATGTTTCTGTTTTTGATAATTAAAAATCACTGGGCAAAATTACCCTTCGCGTTCGCGGGCCCCTGGCTGCATTCGCGAAGGGTTGACTATCCTGACCTACGTGTTCGCGAGTCCTTGGCCACGTTCGCATTGGTTTGACTCTACTGGCTTACGCGTTCGCGAAGAACAATGCTACCCAGCCCCCCGACCTCACCCTAACCCTACGCGTTCATACCCCTGGGGACGTGTTCGCGTAGAGACACCTTCCGGTGCTCCGTGTTCGCGTCTCCCTCTACGCGTTCGTGTAGAGTAAAACCCAGGCCTCACCTACTTACTCTTCACGTTCGCGAGGGTTGGCCCGCGTTCACGAAGAGTAGTTCATAAGACACCAGAAAAACATAAAAAAAACACCAGATTTTCTAACTTTTTGCACCCGATTACCTGTCTGAAACTCACCCGAGCCCTCGGGGCTCAACACCAAAGATACGCACAACTCCCAAATCATTCTACGGACTTATTCAAGTACTAAAACCACCGAGATAACATCAAAATCAATGAATTAAACACCAAAATCTATGAAAATCCTCAAAAACTTTATTAACCTTTAACTTTTCCATTTTCGATCCGAAACACATCAAATCAAGTCCGTTATACACCAAACTTTACAGATAACTCATATAACACATATTAAACCTGTTCCGGGCTCCGGAACCATAATATGGGCCCGGTATCACATATTTCAAATCAAATTCCATTTCCTAAAGTCTTTATTATTTTCAGAAAATAATTTTCTTTAAAAATTCATTTCTCGGACTTGGGACCTCGGAATTCTATTTCCGGGCATACGCCCAAGTCCCATATTTTTCTACGGACCCTCCGGGACCGTCAAATCACGGATCCGGGTCCGTTTACCAAAAATGTTGACCAAAGTCAACTGTATTCAATTAATTACTGCAAATTCAACTTATTATCAAATTTTCACATAAAGTCTTCCTGGCTATGCGCCCGGCCTGTACACGCACATCGAGGTGATATTAGTTGAGGCTTTTGAGGCCTCGGAACACAGATTTAGTTAAATTAGCACAGGATGACCTTTTGGGTCATCACAATCTCCACCTCTAAAACAAACGTTCGTCCTCGAACGGACATAGAAGGTACCTGAGTCTGGGAAAAGGTGGGGATAACGGCTCCGCATATCAGACTCGGACTCCCAAGTAGCTGCCTCAGCAGGCTGATCTCTCCACTGAACACGAATCGAAGGATAACTCTTCGATCTCAATTGACGAACCTGCCTAACTAATATGGCTACTGGATCCTCCTCATAAGACAAATCCTGGTCCAACTGGACACTGCTGAAGTCAAGAACATGGGATGGACCGCAATATACCTCCTGAGCATAGATACATGAAACACTGGATGCACGACTCATAAATGCGGTGGCAAGGCAAGTCTGTAGGCCACCTCTCCTACCTTATCCAAAATCTTAAATGGACCAATGTACCTAGGGCTCAACTTGCCCTTCTTCCCGAACCTCATCACGCCCTTCATAGGCGACACTCTAAGAAACACCTGATCTCCTATCATGAAAGCCAAATGTCGAACTCTGCGATCCACATAACTCTTTTGCCTGGACTGAGCTGTACGAAGTCTATCCTGAATAATCTTCACCTTGTCCAAGGCATCCTGGACTAACTCAGAACCCAACAATCTAGCCTCTCCCGGCTCAAACCATCCAACTGGAGACCGACATCGTCTACCATACAACGCCTCATACGGAGCCATCTGAATGATCGACTGATAGCTGTTGTTGTAGGCAAACTCAGCTAAAGGCAAGAACTTGTCCCATGAACCACCAAAATCAATGACACAGGCCCGCAACATATCCTCCAAAATCTGAATAGTACGCTCGGACTATCCGTCCGTTTGAGGATGAAGTATTGTGCTCAAATCAATCTGTGTGCCCAACTCTCGCTGAAATACTCTCCAGAAATGGGAGGTAAACTGAGTACCTCGGTCTGATATAATGGATATGGGCACACCATGCAATCTAACAATCTCTCTCATGTAAATCTTTGCCAACTTCTCTGCTGAATACGACACTGATACCGGAATGAAATGTGCTGACTTGGTCAGCCTATCCACAACAACCCACACCGCATCAAACATCCTCTGAGTCCAAGGGAGCCCAACTACAAAGTCCATGGTGATACGCTCCCACTTCCACTCAGGAAGCTGAATCTGCTGCATCAAACCACTGGGTCTCTGGTCCTCGTACTTAACTTGCTGACAGTTCAAGCACCGAGCTACATAAGCTACAATATCATTCTTCATTCTACGCCACCAATAATGCTGCCGCAAGTCCTGGTACATCTTTTCGGCGCCCGGATGAATGGAATATCGGGAACTATGGGCCTCCTGAAGTATCAACTCACGAATGCCATCAATATCGGGCACACAAATATGGCCCTGCATCCTCAGAACTCCCTCATCATCCACTGTGACCTACTTGGCACCTCTGTGTCGAACCGTATCTCTAAGGGTACATGGATAACGATCATCATACTGCCTGGCCCGAATACAATCATACAATGAAGAACGGGCCACGGTATGGGCCAACACACTGCCAGTCTCAGAAACCTCCAATCTCACAATCGGTTGGCTAAAGCCTGAACATCCAACACAAGAGGTCGCTCCCCGGCTGATAAATAAGCTAGACTGCCCATACTGACTGACTTCCGGATCAAAGCATCGGCCACCACATTAGCTTTCCCCAGATGATAAAGAATGGTAATATCATAATCCTTCAGCAACTCTAACCATCTCCTTTGCCTCATGTTCAACTCCTTCTGTCTGAACAGATACTGCAAGCTCTTGTGGTCCATGAACACCTCACATGGCACTCCGTACAGATAGTGCCTCCAAATCTTCAAAGCGTGAACAATATATGAAAGCTCCAAATCATGAACTGGATAGTTCTTCTCATGAATCTTCAACTGACGAGAATCATAGGCTATAACCTTGCCGTCCTGCATCAACACTGCACCAGGCCCAACCCGTGAAGCATCACAATACACGGTATACGGTCCTAAACCTGAGGGCAATACTAACACTGGTGTCGTGGTCAAGGCTGTCTTGAGCTTCTGATAGCTCGTCTCACACTCATCAGACCACCTGAACTGAGCACTCTTCTGGGTCAACCTGGCCATCGGGGCTGCGATAGATGAAAAGCCCTCCACAAATCGGCGATAATATCCTGCTAAGCCTAAGAAGCTCCGAATCTCTGTAGCTGAAGTAGGACTAGGCCAATCTCTAACTGCTGAAATCTTCTTGGGATCTACCTGAATACCCTCTAATGAAACCTTGTGGCCTAGAAATGCAATTGAACTCAACGAAAACTCACACTTGGAGAATTTGGCATACAACTGACTATCCCTCAGAGTTTGGAGGACGACTCTAAGGTGCTGCTCATGCTCCTCTCGGTTGCGAGAGTATATCAATATATCATCAATGAAAACAATAACGAACGAGTCCAAATAAGGCCTGAACACTCGGTTCATCAACTCCATGAATGCAACGAGGGCATTAGTTAACCCAAAAGACATCACCAAAAACTCATAGTGCCCATAACGAGTGCGAAAAGTTGTCTTAGGGACATCAGAAGCCCTAATCCTCAGCTGATGATAACCAGATCTCAAGTCTATCTTGGAGAACACCGTAGCACCCTGAAGCTGGTCAAAGAGATCATCAATCCTCGGCAAAGGATACTTGTTCTTAATAGTAACCTTATTCAACTGCCGGTAGTCAATACACATCCTCATCGAGCCATCTTTCTTCTTGACAAACAACACTGGAGCACCCCAAGGAGAAACAATAGGCCTAATGAAGCCTTTATCCAACAAATCCTGCAACTGCTCCTTCAATTCCTTCAACTCTGGCGGGGCCATACGATACGGCGGAGTGGAAATAGGCTGAGTGTCCTCACCCACCTCAATACAAAAGTCAATATCCCTATCGGGTGGCATACGCGGCAGGTCAGCAGGGAATACCTTTGGAAACTCATGAACTACGGGCACAGACTCCAGGGAAGGAACCTCAGCACTAGAATCACGAACATAGGCCAGATAGGCCAAACAACCCTTCTCGACCATGCGCCGAGCCTTCATATAAGAAATAACTCTACCAGAAGAATGACTAGGAGTCCCCCTCCACTCCAAACGAGGTACCCCTGGCAAGGCCAAGGTCACTGTCTTGGCATGATAGTCCAGAATAGCATAATAGGGGGATAACCAATCCATCCCCAATACCACATCAAAGTCAACCATATCAAGAAGCAAAAGATCAACCTGAGTCTCCAGACCACCAATAACTACTAAGCAAGCACGGTAGAGTCGATCTACCACTATAGAATCACCCACCGGTGTAGACACATGCACAACAATACTTGTCACGACCCAAATTCCCAACCTCAGGGATCGTGATGGCGCCTAACACCACATTTGCTAGGCAAGCCAATGTTAGAAGTCGATTAACTAATTTTCTTGATTAATTACTTGAGCATAAATAAATAAATTCCAATTGAGCCTAATTAAAACAATTCTCAACAAAATAAAATAAAATGATAACAATAGTCGTTTAAATAAAACGAACCGAGAACTAATTATGTAAACAACTCTAAGACTACCCCAGGGTCTGGTGTCACAATCCACGAACTTCTAACGAATACTACAAATAATGGCTGAAATAAATAGTATAATTGTTCTGAATAATATAAAACAGTATATGTAAAATAGGAGAAGACTCTCGGAATCTGCGAACGCCGTCAGATGTACCTCGTGTCTCCAAATGAATCGGGTTGTCATCCTGGAATCCTCTACTGCTGATTAGAACCTGGATCTGTACAAAAGAGCACAGAGTGTAGTATCAGTACAACCGACCCCATGTACTGAGTAAGTGCTGAGCCTAACCTTGGCGAAGTAGTGACGAGGCTAAGGCGGGGCTTTAACGATAAACCTGTGATATTAATATATGTACGATAACACAATAAAATAATTTTGTACGAACAAGAAAATATATCTGAGAAAATAATTATAAAACAAGAAGGAAATATAAACACATCTATTCAAATACTGCATCAATAATAAAATAACACAACCGCCTCTTTCAGGCCTCAGCTATAACCA
>ML259825.1:0-23665 GCA_005239495.1 Nicotiana undulata | reverse complement strand
CTAGTCGTCTAGACTAGGTGCCGTCACGAGACCCAGTCGGAGGGAGAATTGGGTCGTGACACTGGGTCTGGTGTTTGAATGGGTATGGGGATTGGGCTAATGGGTTTTGGGCCAAGGGTATTGGGCTGGCGTAAGGGTGTTGGGTTAAATCCGAAAATGGGGGATTTTAGGGCTAGATTTTAAATACCCACTTTTTAACAAATGAATAATTTATAAAAATAATTAATAAATAACAAAAACATCACTTTGCATGAACATGATTTAAAATAATTACTTAACATTATAAAAATAAAAAAGAGTTATTTTCTGTATAAATAATGTAAATATATATGCATATGGGCTATTATTGCAAAATGTGCAATTTTAGCCTTAAAATATGCAAATGTAATTTTATTAAATGCACCAAAAATATTTAAAACATAATATAGATGTATATGATGAAGTTATATGATAAACCTATCGCAACATTATTTGTAAGGCAATTTATAGATATTTATATGATAAAATATGGGAATAACTTGATTAAAAAATCTTTAAAATTGTAGAAAAATTAGGAAAAACACTTGATGATGCACATGCACTATTTTGAAAGTATATATATATATTTGAAATATATGAGGTAAAAATTGGGTATCAACACACCCTGTATTACTGATAGCCCGAGTGGCTTGAGAGGTTTCTGACTGAGTGAGGCCGAGGGCTTGTGTGTGAGGATATTTTGGGATCAGGTTGCGTGCCGCAACATGTTGTACTGATTTAGGTTATATGATAGACCGCGTGCCTGATTGATTATGCCACGAGATGGCTTGTTATAGCGCTTGGGCTGTAGGAGCCCCTCCGGAGTCTGTACACCCCAGTGAGCGGAGGTGCCTACTAAGTGCTGAGTGCCGAGTGATTGGGAGGCATAAGTGGCTGTGAGGTTTCCCGAGGGGCTGATTATGAGTGATTGTGAGGCTGCCCGAGGGGCTGATTTTGAGAGATGTTATGCCCGAGGGGCGGTTTATGATACATGTTTTTGCCCGAGAGGCTGTTTATGATTTTTATCACTTTTACTCTAAACTTCTTGAACCTCTATTGAAACTATTGGAAAAATATTCTCAAATAATTTTACTGAGATCGGATTTTAAGGGAGATGATTTGACTTATATACGGTTTTAAAGGAAGGTTGTACTTACTGTGAACTTATGACGTGAATTTATATGTTTCTTACTGCTCAGTCCATATTTACATTGATTACATACTGAGTTGGCGAACTCACATTACTCCCTACACCTTGTGTGCAGATTCAGGTGCCAGGGCACCACAGTGAGAGCTGATTTTCCCTTTTCTGGAGTATTTCGGAGATTTGCGAGGTAGTTGCACAGCGTCCGCAACCTAGCCTTTCTCCTTCCTATCCTTTAGCATTTATTTTTCTCAAACTTATCTTGTATTAAGTATACTTGTATCTTTCTTTTAGTTGCTCATGACTAATGACATTGGGATCGGGCAGTCGTAAAGTTTACATAATATTGTTTATTTTGAAATGCTTAAACACAAGTTTTATGAAGATACCTGACTAGTAAATCAATTAACTGGAAAGCCATTTTATGCTATAAGTAGTTAATTGTCTAGCCTAGTACCGCGATAGGCGCTATCACGGCCAGGGTGGTTTGGGGTCGTGATAAGTTGGTATTAGAGCCTAGGTTACATAGGTTACACAAGTCATGAGCAGGTTTAGTAGAGTCTTGCGAAGCGATACGGAGATGTCTGTACTTATCTTTGAGAGGCTGCAGAACTCTTAGGAAAAAATCACACATTCTTGAATTCTTGTCGTGCGAATCCATTAATTCAGCCTAAAGCGTAACTCTTTGAATTCCTTCCATGTATTCGGATGCGCACGTGAGCGCTCCGTATCAGATGTGCATCGACGGCTTGTGTTTTACATGGATGAGGTGCAAGGTGTGATTTTAGCATGTTGATGATGGGCCAGTCTGGAGGACTTAGGGATGGATTTTGTCTGTGGCTTGAGTGCTAAGATTTCGATTGTGTGAGCACGTGCATTTGGGACTTATATGTCCATTTGTGTCCTTACTAGTGGGATATTGTGAATGGATTACTATGTGGTGAGTGCGATTTGACGGTGAGATGTCTTCAGATTCTGAATGTGGCAAAAGGGAGTTGGCTAGAGATGTAGCAAGAACTATTGAGTGTTTGATCTGTCTTGAATTGGCATATGGCCTCGAGTTGTGAGTGTATTGAAGGACCTCTCATGTTGTTTGTTTGTGGAGTGAAGTGAATCTTCCTGTTGTGCTATGAGTTCCTGGTGATGTCTTTTGGGCTGACCAATGCCCAGCATCGTTCATGTATTTGATTAACAGTGTATTCCAGCTGTATTTGTACTTCTTCATTATGATATTCATTGATGGCATCCTGGCGTACTCACGTAGATAGGAGGAGCATACTCAGCATTTGAGGATGGTGTTGTAGAGGTTTAGGGAGGAGAAATATTATGCAAAGTCCTACAAGTGTGAGTTTTGGTTAAGTTCAGTAGCATTCTTGGAGAACGTGGTGTCTAGTGAGGGTATCCAGGTGGTCAGACGAGTGTGGTGAGAGCTTTCAGAAGCTCAAGGTTACTTTGACCACAACTCCAGTGTTAGTTCTGCCATCAGCATCAGGTTCTTATACCGCGTAATGTAATGCCTCGAGGGCAGGCGTTGGTTGTGTTTAAATACAGGAGGGTAAAGTGATTTTATGATAGCTATGAATTTTGGATGGGTATAGAGATGATATCAGTTTGAGGCTAAGCATGTTGGGTTATCTCCCACGGGGTGTCCTGAGATTTGTGTGATCCTTATGTGGTTTCATAGCAAGTCCTCCTTAACCAGTAAATGATGTATGTTGCAATTTGAGTTTAGATCACTTGTGGAAGTTGGAATGGCTATTACAATGGTAAATGCGAGGTTGCAGTTGATTTGAGATGTTAAAATGGTTTGAGTTATATATGAGCTGATGAAGGATTTATTTGAATCTCATTGAGGTATTGTGGCGGTGTTACCGTATGGGCATTATGAGTTATTGTTTGTCTTGATCTATGGCTTTGAGCTAAGTGGGGGTGTCTGCTAATTATAAATTGGTTGCGCGATTATGTGATTTATTGGGTCCATTTCAAGGTATACTAGTGAATCATTATGACCTAGAGAGGTGGAGTTTGAGATGACTCGAGTAATGGAAATTTTGGATACATGTTGTAATATGCTCTACGGGTAATTGGGTTTTATTGAATGATTGAGTTGTATTTGTAAAGGGTGTAGTGTGTGCGGAGTAGGAATTTGCCTGGTTGCTTAGGGGTGTGGGTTACCCCCTTGGGTGTTGGTATGTTCATGGGGTACATGTCATTCGATCTGTTTGATCAGCTTAATTGAGATTTGCGTACAATGGATGACTCTCGATAATGGTTCAGATGGATTTGAGGGTTATATGTAATATTAGGAATCATCAAGATGTGTACTTGGCTAGAAACTGAGTCAACATTGGAGGGTGTCAAGACTTGTGGCATTTATATATCATTATGGATTCTACATATCAATATCAGGAAGGTGAAGGTAATGGCTTTAGATTCGCAGGAAGTCTCTTCAGGGATGTTTTTTTTAAATGTGGTGCTTTTGGGGATATTTGAGAGAGTATTCAGCGGATTATGAGCCTTAGACAGTGTGGTTTTTACGCTTGGGTCTCGTGCGATGAGTCTGGTTGAGGATTTGCGGTATTATGGCAAGGAGAAGTATTAATTCAAAGGTAATTCATAAGGAACTTGGATAAATAGGACAGCTTGGTAGTAGGTCGGATCGACATGGTAAGGGATATGATTAGTTCTTTGAGTGCCTATTAGGTAATGAGCTTTTACAGGTCTCTCGTGGCAATGATCTTGAGTTTTTGGTGACATGCATAGATTGGTTGAGCTAGAAAGATTCAGTCCTGACGGTTTGGTTTTGTGAAAATGGGATTCTGATAGTCCTTGATGGCTTTTACTATTGTTAGAGATGTATACTTTCTACTGGCGTGAGGAGAATGTGATGTATAGTGATTTTCTTCTAGATGGGGTCAAATGGAAAGATCTTGGCTAGCAGAGTACGTAGTTTCTTGTGTCTCAGAATAGATTATAAAGTTCGCATATTTATCATATAATGGCATGGTGTATGCGGTATGTTGTGTAGGGTTGAGATTTGCAAGTATGAGGTCACGGTTCAGTTCTGGAAGGAATGTCATAAATTTTTAGGCAGCATGGGCAGTTTTAGATGATTAGGTAAATGATATCGCTAGTTGGTGTGTCTTGACGAGGGTATACATTTTATAAAGGGCAATTTATTTGGGTTAAGGGTGCTTCATTGGTCTTGCAATGCTCTCTTATTCGATCGACTGCTGATATTCAAGTTTGCTTGGCGGCACAGAAGAATTATTGGGGTACCATTCGTGGAGTGATTGAGTATTAGAGGTGTGTTATTTATTTGAGCGGTGGATTTAGGATAAGATATGGTGATTCGTGCGCTTCATGGACTTCGAGACTGAGAGTTCTCATAAACAAGTTATTTTGTGGGTGTGGACTATGAAGATGCGAGCAAATCTAGTCAGACGTTAGTATGTGCCATGACTTAGTTATTGTGAGCTTTCTGAGAGCTATCTATATGTTGCGGAGGGTTCATTTAGGGTTTATTGGTAGGACCAATATGGATGTGTGTTCTGCACCGGGTCGGAATTGTTGACCCTGAATTGCTATTTTGAGGGTTGTACCATCCGATTGTCATTGAGCTTATTCATGTTCTGGAGTGATCTATTAGTTACTCTTCGGTGTTGCAAAGAGTTTTGATTGTTGGTTATAT
The DNA here is from genome assembly GCA_005239495.1 of Nicotiana undulata. Classification (NCBI taxonomy): domain Eukaryota; kingdom Viridiplantae; phylum Streptophyta; class Magnoliopsida; order Solanales; family Solanaceae; genus Nicotiana; species Nicotiana undulata. The sequence continues at coordinate 18,812 of ML259825.1, read as the reverse complement.
GCAGATATGGTGCGGTTCTATTTGGGCTTTATAGAGGGATTTGAGTAAGGTAAGTAATTGGGTATTGCAGGATTGAGACGTATTGGTTATGTTCTTTCAGGTTCGTGTGGCATGGTATTGCCTGATTCCCCGTGGTGATGGAAATTCACTTTGAGTACTTGATTTCGAATTGCGCATGGTTATTGATTTAGGGCAAGGTGGCTTGAAGTATTTCATGTGGAACATCATTTAGATGGGATCACGCATTGTGGCGGAGTTATGTAGAGGTATGATCCTTGGTGTCGGATTCATGTGTTTTGGTTCTACGATGTGTGTCGGGCTCTTAGCATGGTGTTGTGATGGTACTTGTTAAGCTGGCGGTATAGTCCTCTCATGTGAATCTTTTCTATGCATTAAGTACGTTTGGGATGTTGCTATTGGGTGCATGAGTTGCACAGGTTATGGCTTTGGATCATATTGATGTGTCATGTAATCAGAGTGGTCGTGTTGGATGAGAAGAGGTCATTGGACCTAGAATGATTACTATCAGAAGTGACTACAGCATGGTTGGAAGGATAATATCAGAAGTCGGCTTAGAAATCTACTATAGTTCCTGCCGGAGAAGCGGGAGCCCATGACTGGCTGATTGGATGAATGGTTACGAGTTTCTGCGTGTTTCTTTCGTCATTGGCAGTATATGAAAGTGATAGAATGAGGCTTTGCTTCATTAGAGGTTAATTACCGGTATTGGGTTGTTTTTAGCAGCTATTGTGACTAGGAGTTATCGCTATGAGTGTTTGAGTCATTTGGTATATCGTGTGATTACATCTTGGGTTAAGGATATGATCTGATACAACGTGTTCATACTTATTTAGTTTATAGATGTGGGGTTTTGATCTTAAAAATTATTTCAGAAGTGAAAATTTGGTTCTAAGGCTTATGGGTTAGGTTGGTTTGGGGAATTTCAGCTATGTTGTGCTATTGGACTTATATGGGATAGGGTGACGTGAGATCACTCCCGAGTATGTGCATGGTAGGTTACACGTAAATTTTGATTGCTTTTGGAACAACTCTGGGAACGTTCGAGGACAAACGTATGTTTAAGCGGGGGAGAATGTAACGACCAGATCGGTCATTCCGAGAGTTTAGCCCTATTTACCCCAGTTCAGCTTCAATTTGTGTGGTTCAAATCTTTTATGTTGTGTTGGGTTATTTGGATCGTGTTCAGTGTGATTATGGAGAGAAATGAGACACTTAGTCTCTTAAGTTGATTAATTAGTGGGAAAAGTCATCCGGATGTCAACTTATAAGTGAATGATCTCGGAATGTGGTTTTTATGGTTCAGATAGCTTCGTTAGGTTCTCTGGGACTTAGGTGTGTGTTCATAATGTTATTCGGAGGTCCGTGGTAGAATTAGGCTTGAATTGCCGCAATCCAATTTTTTGCAAATTCCGGTTGGCAGTGGAAAATTAGCTCTCGGGGTTGGAATTGAATTCTAGAAGTTTGAATAGGTTCGTAGTGTCGTTTTTGATGTGTGCGCAAAATTTCAGGTTATTCGGACGTGGTTTTGTTGGTTTCGACATCGTTTGCGAATTTCAGAAGTCTAGAAATCCTTAGGATTGAATTTCTAGTTAATTTGGTGTTTTGATGTTGTTTTAGGTGTTCCGAGGGTTCGACTAAGTTTGGGTGATGTTACATGAGGTTTTGGCATATTTTAATGAGGCCCAAGGGGCTCGAGATGATTTCGGATGGCCGTGGGGGAGTTAGAACTTAGGAAGTGCAGCTAGTGCTGATATTCTGGTGTGGCCGCACATGCGGCTTGGGAACCGCAGGTGCGAGCTCCNGCGAATTTCAGAAGTTTAGAAATCCTTAGGATTGAATTTCTAGTTAATTTGGTGTTTTGATGTTGTTTTAGGTGTTCCGAGGGTTCGACTAAGTTCGGGTGATGTTACATGAGGTTTTGGCATATTTTAATGAGGCCCAAGGGGCTCGAGATGATTTCGGATGGCCGTGGGGGAGTTAGAACTTAGGAAGTGCAGCTAGTGCTGATATTCTGGTGTGGCCGCACATGCGGCTTGGGAACCGCAGGTGCGAGCTCCGTAAGTGCAATAGTGGGGCGCAAATGTGTTGAGTTCCGCAGGTGCGGTTTGGTCCCCGCATCTGCGATGACCGCAGGTGCACATATACGATCGCAGGTGCGAAGGCTGGCAGTTTAATGAAGAACCGTAGGTGCAAAATATTGATTACAGATGCGGTTTAGTTGGGCAGAAAGGTATTTAAGGACCCCTTTTTGAAATTGGGTTATTTTTCCACCATTTTTGTTCGGACTTGGAGCTTTTTGAGGGATTTTGAAGAGGGATTCAAGGGGAATCAAGTTGAGGTAATGTTTTTGGACCTAAAACTTGATTCTATGGTTAAATTTAACTATTTAAGCATGAAATAGTGGGATCTAGTGGTGAAATTTGGGGATATTAGGGCTTGGAACTTGTGAGTTATAATTGGGTGATTGAGGAGTCAAACGAAGTTAGATTTTGGTAAATTTGTTATGTAGGGACTCGTGAAAGGATGAGGATTCTGGTTTTGTTATTTTCATCGGATTCCGAGACGTGGGCTCGGTGGTCGGGTTTGGCCAATTTCCGGATTTTTTATTTAATTTGATAATATTCGCGTGGGTCTTGTTCCTTTAGCATGTATTGATAATATAATTCTTATTTTGGATAGCTTCGGGGCGATTTGAGGCCGAGTGGAGCGGCAATGATATCGCGGAGTAGACTTTCGTCCAGTTTAAGGTTAGTAATGACTACAAATCTTGTCTTGAGGGTATGAAACCCCAGATTTCACGTCGTTTCATTATTATGATTGGCGCACATGCTAGAAGAAGAGCGTGTGCCGTGAACCGTTGGGGATTGTGACTTGGTCCGTCCTGTAGCAACTACTAAATTGCGTATTTGTCTTGAAACTATATGATATTTTGTGTTTTGTAAAGTATTGCTATGTTTTGTGCTAAATGCCATATTTGGGCCTTATGCCAAGTTGTATGGACCCTTTGGGGCTTTTTACTATAATTTCCTCACAGTTATGTTTTAATATTTGCACTTAGTCATGCCATGTTCTACTGATTTCATAACTCAGTCTTATTTACTCCGTTTTGTTGCATAAAAATGATATTTTGAGGCTGAGCACCCTGTATTACTGATAGCCCGAGTAGCTTAAGAGGTTTTTGACCGAGTGAGGCCGAGAGCCTGTGTGTAAGGATATCATGGGATCGGGTTGTGCGCCGCATCATGTTGTACTGATTTATGATATATGAGAGGCCACGTGCCTGATTGATTATGCCATGAAATGGCTTGTTATAGCGCTTGGGCTATAGGAGCCCCTTCGAAGTCTGTACACCCCCAGTGAGCGCATGTACTTACTGAGTGCGAGTGCCGAGTGCGGATTGACGAGTGATTTTGAGGCATGAGTGGCTGTGAGGTTTCTGGAGGGGATGCTTATGAGTGATTGTGAGGTTTCCCGAGGGGATGATTCTGAGAAATGTTATGCCCGAGGGCGGTTTATGATACATGTTTTTGCCCGAGAGGTTGTTTATAATTTTTATCACTTTTACTCTAAACTTCTTGAACCTCTGCTGAAACTATTGGAAAAATATTCTCAAATGATTTTACTGAAATCAGATTTTAAGCGAGATGATTTAACTTATATACTGTTTTGAAGGCAGGTTGTACTTACTGTGAATTTATGACATGAATTTATGTGTTTCTTACTGCTCAATCCTTATTTACATTGATTACTTACTGAGTTGGTGTACTCACATTACTCCCTACACCTTGTGTGCAGATTCAGGTGCCAGGGCACCAGAGCGAGAACTGATTTTCCCTTTTTTGGAGTATTTCAGAGATTTTCGAGGTAGCTGCACGGCGTCTGCATCCTGGCCTTTCTCCTTCCTATCCTTTAGCATTTATTTTTAAATGGAAAGCCCTTTTATGCTATAAGTAGTGAATTGGCTAGCTTAGTACCGCGATAGGTTCCATCACGGCCAGGGTGGTTTGGGGTCGTGACACACCATGACAGTGTGACAATATGCCATCAGTTCAGTTTAGTTAGCCCGTCGTGCACCTACTTTTGTTCCTACCGTCAGAGAGTGGGTCCGCAAATTCATTGAGGGACTCGATTATGATATTAAAATATGCATGGCTGGGGAGTTGCAATCTGATACCCCATTTCAGCAAGTAATGGAGATTTCGAGTAGAATCGAGGGTGTACTAGGTGAGTAAAAAGAGTCTAAGGAGACCAAAAGGTCTCGAAGCTCTAGGGGTTTAGTGGATTTTACTCTTCTGTTATGACCTATTATGGCGGGGGCTCGAGCAGTCGACCAGCTTAGTCCGCACATCAAATTACTCGGGGTGCTCTAGTAAGTTCTTATAGTGCACCACCGCCACGAGATTCTTACAGTGGTTATTCCAGTTACCCGGTACAGACTCAGTACGACCTACCGCGACCTCAGAGGGGTTGTTATGAGTGTGGTGATACTAGACTTGAGAGAGGTGGATTTCATGAGAAATTGTCCTAGACTTGAGTGGTTGTTATGACACATCATGAGAAATTGTCCTAGACTTGAGAGAGGTGGATTTCAACCGAACACTCGGGCTTTGGGTCCCAATGCAGTTACTACCCCACGTGCATAGCTAGTTAGGGGTGGTGGACGGGTGGGTAGAGGACGCCATAGAGGTGGAGTCCTAGCCCGTTGATATATTTGATATAGTGTGGGTGAGGCCACTACACCAGATGGTGTCGTTACAGGTACGATCCCGATTTGTTACAAAGGGATATTTCTCCTTAATTTGATTCGCTTCTGAATATTGAGGTGAGTCTTCATATGCTCCGCTTATGGGTGAGATTCGTAATTTTGTTACCTACTTATATGTTTATCCATGTTGGGAGATTCGATGATGTTAGACTATGTCTATCATTTTTATTTTGTACCATATTGAGGACTATAACTCCAAAAGTGAATTTATATTACTCTCTACGATGGGGTTTGATGTGATTTAGGAATAACAAATTTCAATTTTATGAATTATATGCCCTATTGGTATGAGATTCATTATGCATTGTGAAAATTGTTTACGGAGCTGATTAAAAAGAAGAAAGAAAGGAAATGGAAGATTTCACCTGGCACAATGTGAAAAATACTTGTGATTTAGAGTTGAGGACGAGATCCTCACATTTTTATATGATGTGAAGTATTCAAACTGGGCTACAAGCCGTGGTGGAAGTTATATAAGGACGAGGTCCTTGTGGTGAAAATTTTATGAGTTTAAATTCTTCTTTTGTGAAATTAAATTTATACTAGTATTAATAGGGAGTCATGCCTGTTAGGCTTATTTGATATATCTTTTATGTGTAATTGTGCATATATAGCTATATTTGTGCTGTTAATATCGAGTTTTAGCCTACAAGGTGAGTGCCCAGGTGGTGTTAAATGTGACTCGTTAATTAGTGTAGATAATTATAAGATCTTCATGCCTTGCGTGTTGTTGTCAGTTGTGAAGATTTGAAACGAAATTTTGGTTAATATGATATTAATTGAGGATGCTGGAATTTATTATTAACAACTATTATGACCAAAGATGTGGTTATGGGCATACATATAATGTTGTGTACGGCTAAAATCAGCAAGACCAATTTTATGTTCATTCGATGGCTTATTTGCATAAGGTCTCAGGTATGGCTCGAAGTCCAACCTCGAGCCTCCCTCGCGCTTAACCTCGAGGAAGTATGGGCTCAGGATTGACATAGGGAAAGGACACGAAGATTGAGGCAAACAGCTCTGTAACAAAGTACGATTCCGTACTTAGACATTAACTAGCCGAATCAATCAAAATCTTTGTAATAAATAGCAATGTGCTGTGTTAAGATTTCCCTTATTACATCTTGGACACACAATATTGAGTACAATGAACAAGTACATTCTCTGCTTCATTACTCAAACATTCTCTATTTCTCTCTGTTAGCTCATTTACTTACATTTATTGCCTTCTATTAATTGTTCTTCATTTATAGCTCATTATTGATCATAAATAGCATACTCCGAAGCCTGAAAGTTTGTAATAGATTTATCGACCATCCGGGGATAGCCCTGAGCCTCGACCTTGAGGACCCCCGAGGCCAATATCGAGCCTCCGATTTAAGGCATCACTTTTACGCTATTTATTCCATCTACACTTAGCACCAACTGCTTAACAACTAGCATTAAAATAGATCGCATAATTTTAGAATCACTTAATCAAATATAATTGTAGTTACCATTTTCAAGGTAAACAGTTTGGCGCCCACCGTGGGGCTAAAAATAATAGTGATTTTTTAGTGATGGTTCGCCGAAAAAATGCAAGTTATCTTTTACACCTTTTCTTGTCCAAAGAATCTTTAATTTCAAGTCATATGGCAGATTTATCAAATACATATAAATTTAGCTGCTATGAGGATTTTAGGGAGAATTGTATAGCCGTCCCAAATGTTGGTATACCGCTGCGAGACTGTAGTAGTACGCTGGAGCTAGCCCCTGAGGATGCGGGCTCAAGCAGTGCCCGACGTAGTGATACCGGGTACCACACCGGAGGGGTCTGCGCCGAGAGGATCGACATGAAGCACGAGGGACTGCCGCGCAAAGGGAAGAAGGAGCCAACCTCTATATTATCCATGAAATGCTACATGCACAACAAGCGGCTATCATCAGCTGCAAAACCATCAACAAATCTCGAGCGTAGTGACGTCAGGGACGACCTCTTAAATGCGACGATTGTCGGAAAGGTCTGATGAAAATGGGCCAGCAACCAACCCCGCTATCATAATAACGATCAAGGGCCTCGTAAAATTGATAGAATCAAGGCACGCGGAGAGAGAACCAAAGTCAAACAGGGTAAGATATCAACCTTACATCAAGAATCGGGGAGACGTCGTGAGAAGTGACGCACCCCGAGTCAATAGAAAGTGGACCGAGGTTGAACCCCCCTAAGATCGGTGATCAAACCAAGAACCAAATTATACCTAGAATTGACGGAAGTGCCCTCATCATCTGAACGAAACTTTGGTACTGGCGCTGCAGGTGTTATAGCGGCTATGGGCAGAATCAAAGACAACAGATGGCCAAGGCCCATATTATCAGATCCTTCGCGAAGAAACCCTAATCTGGTGTGCAAATTCCACAATGTGCACGACCATAGGACCGAAGATTGCAGGCAGCTCTAAGAGGAAGCGGCCTGACTAATTGGCAAATGATACCTCCAAGAGTTTGTTGATAGCCGAGCCATAATACACACACATGGATGTAAAGCAGCCTGAAGAAGCGGAGCGAGTCGGTCGCACAACCATCGGCAGGACCGACGTTTCATAGAAAACCCATGGCCAAGCGAATATCCATAACAGCGGAAGCATTTGTTCGAGGCCAAAAGACATGGCCAGGTAAGAAAAACTCAACCCGAGTCATGGAAGGCATTTTTCAAAAATCAAGGTACGTAATTCCTTACCTATTAAACTCCAGGAGATAAAATTCCTACGAAGGCTGGTACGTCCCGAAATCCAAACTCATTCTTTTCCATACAACTGTATTCACACTTTAGCAATATACCTACTTCAATATCTATCGCCTGGGCCCAAGTTATCGGGCGGGCCGGCCATTTCGCCCGCCGAGCTTGAAAGGAATAGTCAGGCCGTCAGCGCAAATGGGCAGCTGAAATCCTGAATCCGGATAGATCTTGCTACAACCTACGCTTTCCCCAATCAGAGGAGGAACCTATGGCAAAAATAAGTATATCTCCGGGGATACAGATTCCATTTCCCTAAGGGGTCCCGAACGATAGATGGATCGATCCCGGCGCAGTTCTGAGGCCGCCTACAAGTGGCGTGATCAGCCAACTTACAAAGGTTGCAAAATCAACTAACAACAAAACCGAGTACGAGGTTATGACTTCAGATTTGGAGGTGGCTAAAGGGAAGGAGTCGAAGTCTCTTGGGAGAAGCGTGTTCCCTCCCAAGCGATAGGTCGGGTAAGGGAGAGCTTCAGAAAAACGAGCGTAAAGGTACCCGGATGTGGTTCTAGTTGTGCGACCACACCGCATGGAGCAAATCCCAAAACAAAAACAATACCGATACCTTCTCAAAACTCGCCAAAAGCGATGATCTACCCCCTGGAACGCTCATCCAGCCAACTCTGCATAAAACGCTCTAGAAAACAGCCAACTCTGCATAAAACGCTTTGGAAAACCGTGAAAGGGCCTGCGGAAATGATCATGGCACCCTTCGTCCCGACCGAATAGATAACCAGAGCAGTCCCTCCGCTGCGTCCGCTAACGAAATAGAAGGCGGATGTCATAAGGCCCCTACCGATAATGCAAGGTAAAGCAAAAACTTACTTTATCTTACGACTAACTATTCCTCAAAGTGAGAAGAAGCGCAGCCCCCTAGCTCGGTGGCTCAGCGCGGAACCATATCTTACTTCGGCATAATCAGGGGCCAATCTGCATGGCAGATCAGGCAAGTAATAGGAAGCAGCCAATCGGAAGCAGGGTCACCCGAAGATCACAAACTCGGAAGGTCTTGCAAACGCCCCATGACCCCCGTAGACTAACCGAAGAGATAAAAACAGGGCATCAGAATCTGGTCTGCCACAGGGAATTCAAGCAACAAAGCCACGACCAAAGCCCTCGAGTTAACATATAAAAGATAGGGAGCTCCGTCGGTTCAAATAGCCGTCAAAAAAATGAAAAGGCTACCCACCAGTATTTCGGAGTCGGGGACTCAGTCTCAAGAGAGGCCACCCCAAAATATTTGAGGCCCTAAATGATGCAGGACCGAGCCAAGCCCAAGCTGGAAGAAGCCGTACCGCGCCCTCGGAAAAATCGGCAAGAAATCGGGCAGTATCGACACCTTAGCAGACGAACGACCTTCAAGTGAATTAAACACACCCCTGCCCAGACATTGTCGCCGCTAAGGTAAAACCATACTCCCGTTCTCATTCATATATCCTGAAATAACTTCCGAAGATGCCTGTCAGAGGACATCGAGACACCCGTCAGTTCTGAAAGACCCTTGGGATACACTGGCGGACGTTGCACTCTTTTCCTTCGATCGAGTTTTGTCCCTAAAAAGGGTTTTACCGGCGAGGTTCTTAACGAGGCAACGTCTATGCACTATCCAAGAAAAGCTCAGCCAAGTATTCGAGGCATCTCTCAAAGCAACCTCAAATGTTGGAGAGACATTGCCCCGAAAGGTCACCCCTGCAAAACAAGCCAAAGTAAGTCGAAGAGGGTCTCAGCTAAAAAAATGATGTATCGGGCCAAACGGTCGAATGAACCGTGCCCGCATAGAATCAAGCCCTTGACGACAAAAATATGTATGCTTGTATCAAATAATCAAAGAAGTACTTTATCATGAAAACATTTTGCAAACTCTGGAAACGGCTATCAGTAACATTCAAATTATCAAGACCCGAGGGTGTAAGATCCCAAGCGGGTAACCTCGGATATGTTCAAATCTATAAGTCCTACGGGCATAACCAAGATCACAAGACCCCAAGCGGGCGTGTCTAAATAACAAGGCATAGTCACGACTTCAACGCCAAGGCTATATATACGGACTTGTAATACCCCTAAAAAGGCATACCCTCTAATATAGATGTCGAGGATACGATACTCGGGACTAATGGCTCCAGCCAAACAAGACGACTTCGGCCGATGGGCCCGGCCCTACAACAAGTGATTCGGAGACGCTCGACTATCACCATAAAATAAAACCTTCAAAATTATTTTGGAAAGAACCGATTAAAATCATGTTACCTGTAGTGTAAACGGGAAAGAGCTTCAAACATTATCATGTCGGCTCAAAGAAAGAGCTTCGATCATTTTCATGTCAGCTCTCGAGAAAGAGCTTCGAACATTTTCATGTCGCCTCGAAGAATGAGCTTCGATCATTTTCATGTCAGCTCTCAAGAAAGATCCTCAAAAATTTTCTTGTCGGCTCCAGATAATGAAGAGGTTCAGGATAACCCGGCCATAGGGAAAATCCTTCTGAGGTGTCCACTTATCACCGCATAACGATTCGTAATCGAGGTGCTTTTAGGCCGTCGAAGAATCGGGCGAACAGAAGGACTTCGAAATAGATCTTGAAGCGGCGGAAAATGTAGCCATAATAAAGTCACGTAAGAGCCTTGAAGCCAGCGCAAAAGGCCTCCGGGCTAGTTCAAAACCTAAAGGGTTAATGAGCTCGACTTGTGACCCGACTCGGGGACTTAGCCCGAAATAGTATACCGAAAATACGTAAGAGCCTTGAAGACAGTGCAATAAGCGTCCGGGATAATCCAAAGCCTAGAGGGCCAACGAGTCCGAACTAAAATCAGGCTCGAAGAGTGAGCCCGAAGAAAGGCCATTTGAAAATGCGTAAGAGCCGAAACACCTGCTTAAAAGAGCCTCAGGGCTAACTCAAAACCAGAAGGTCAATGAAATTCAAAAGACCTGGAGTTCGAAGAACGCTGTCAAAATCTTGATTCGAGAACTGGAACTCGAAGGATCGGTCTCTTCGGCCGCGACAATCCATTAAACGTCACAATCGGATGAAATAAGCAAAAGCAAAAATGGCGGGATATTAAGAAATGAAAGGCTACTTGCATAAATGGAAGGATTGAAAAAGCATTGTTTACAAGGCTCATATCTCAAGCCCATGTAGAAAGGGAATAAACGTAATCCTAATCTACCGCATGAGTTACGTCTTCGATGGCCCTCCGGTTGGTCGTGCTCTCAACAAATCCAGTACCAAGCTTAAGATATCCGGCGACCTCTTCCCCTTTGGGGACTACGCCTCCATCACCACCATCCTCCTTGTCGTCGCTTGATTCATCATCATAATTAATCAAGGAAGCAGCCTCCTCTTCCAGGGTCTTCACCCTCTCGATCTCGACAGACAGATCGATGCCCCCGGTATGAATATCCTCGACGGCCCGCCTATGAGACTCCAACCGGGTATGTTCCACTGCTCGGTCCAGATGCAAGTCCACCCTTGCGGACACCCTCTTAACATGAGCGTTCGCTGCAACATCGTCCTACTTATACGAGGAAACAAGCGCCTTACCTTCAGCTCTCATTGCGGATAGCGCGGCGGTCGATTAGGCGACATGATCTTTGTATCTATCACACTCCGCCCTCGCATCATGAAGATGCTGCTCGACCAAGGTCACTTTCCCCTGGCGAATGCTTTTCTCGGCGGTCATCTCATTCACATGACGTTTCAGTTCAAGGATCTCGGCACCGTGGACTCCGATTTCCTCCTTCACCAGGGCACTTTCCTTTTCAAACTACAAAAAATGGCCCGATGCAGATTATGACGCCGCAGTAAGATAAACACGCAGACAAAATAAAAAATAAAAAAAATAAAAAAGAGAAAAAAGAAAAGTCACAGTACCTGCTCGACCAGACATGCTCTCTTTCTCTAGATGTCACCTCCAAGCGAGCCTGAAGACCGCAGAACTCTTCTTCTCTTTCACTAGAGAAGCCTCTGAGCTCTTTAACCTTTGAGGTAAGCTTCCTGCATTCACCCTCATAGAAAGCCAAGTCGGCTTGAAAGTTGGCGAAGGTCTGATCATAAAACACTTTGGCCTTAAAGCACGGGCGAAATAAAATGAGGACAATGAGGATCGAAATATTTATCAAAGCTTTCAAAAGGGTTACCTGTACGCAGAGTATATCAAGCTCACTCATAACGGACGGAGCTTCGGACTCGGGATTCTCCTCGGCAACAACGCACAACCCTTCAGACACGACTCGCCCCTCAAAGAACATTCCCTTATCAGGAAACTCTTTATTTCGGGCATCCTGCGATTGGTCCAAAGGAAAGGACGAATCTGGGGAGGAATCGCTCACATCAACGACCTGAGTAGAAAAATCAGGGCCTCCCCCACGCCTCTGACCCCGCAGGAAAGTGCACATCTGCTCGGAAAGAGTCCCGGCTGATGTCCGACCCATGAACGTTGTCCGGCTTATCTCCAACAAGCTCTTCAGTTTCAGATTGGGTAGCTCCCGCATAATTGGCCCGGTTATCTTCGGTTCAACGGCCATCGGCTCAACACGATGCAGGGCGGCTAGGGTTTCTCTTCCCTCGAGCATCACCTCAAGATCAGATCCTTCACCGCTACCAGTTCGGGAACCCTCACGGACCTCAGGACTCGAGGCTACCAAGTCAACCAGGGATCTCTTCACTCTGGCTTTCTTTGATTTCGAAGACTCAGCCGGTGATCCCTTTGTTCTCTTCTTCTCTTTGACAAATTTCGGGGTATCTGCTTCCCCAAGCGGTGCCTCCCTCATCACAGAGGTCTCTCCTAGGCCTGAACAAATACAAAAATAAAAATCATCAGATAAGGGGTATGATCAGTGATGCCCCTCGGGAAAATACATTTACCACAAGAGAAAGGGCTTACCATGATTCTTCGCCTCCCATCGACCCGCTGACAGATCGCGCCACACACGCTCGGTATTTGGACAGACCAAGTCTAGTTGACGGATCCAATCTGAGAGACTCTTGACCAAGCCAGGATACACGATAATGGCTGCGGTAATAATAGAAGACATTTCATGAGGTGATCAAATAACAACAAGAAGTCATCTGGAAAAAAAGGCCCTCGAGGCCCGGTGTTGAAGTTTGATCAGGCCACCGCGATAAAGTCGGGGGATATACATTCTAATATGGTGGTCGAGGGTAAAAGGCATTCCCTCGACCATGTTCGTAAAATACCTGATCATGTATACAATGCGCCAGAACGACGGATGTATCTGACCATGGGTCACCTAGTATCGATCGCAAAAGTAAAAAATGACAGGGTCTATGGGGGGCGACGATGATACCACCGGACCAAGGGTGAATGGATACTACACACTAAGGAAGCTGGCCTCATGCATGGTAATATATTACTCCCGAGAGGGGATCTTCACTAACACCGAACTCCCCCACCGACAGTCTATTTTTACCTTCCCGGTATCTGAGATCAAGCTGATATACCGGGACATGGGCTCGCATCGCCTTCGCCTAGAAGAGGATTTGTCAACCTTGAAATCAGAGGATATCACGCACGCCCTGGGGATGTAGTCCTCGAGGCGAGGGGGCTCTATTGCCTTCTCCTATGACGTTCGTAGATGTAAGGAAGGTTTGTCAGTCTGAGAAACACTAGAGGTAGACTTCTCCATTTTGTTCCTCAGAGAATCGCAAGAAAAAGGAAAAAGAAGGAAAGATTTGGGAAATATCAGAAAAGGGCAGGAAAAGATTTCTCAAGGGCTTGAATGCACAATAGGAGAGATGAAGTGGGGAAAAGCGTATTTATAGAGAGTCACTATGTACGTTATAGAAGGCCAAATGGCAATTAATTACTCTCATCAATTGATGAACCTTTTAGCAGTTGTATGGACACGGCCACATGGGATCCCCTCTATCTCGTCAGTCATCTCATACGGCACGGATGGCGCAATAACAAAAATACTAAAGGATAATGAATTTAAGACGTTTCTTGTCTCTGCATTCCAAAAAATGCGGGGACTATCTGTGTACGGCTAAAATCAACAAGACCAATTTTATGTTCATTCGGTAACTTGTTTTCATAAGGTCTCAGGTATGGCCCGAAGTCAGACCTCGAGCCTCTCTCGCATTTAACCTCGAGGCAGTACGGGCTTAGGAATGACAGAGGGGAATGGCACGAAGATTGAGGCAGACAGCTCTATAACAAAGTACAATTCCGTACTTAGACATTAACTAGCTGAATCAATCAAAATATTTGTAATAAATAGCAATGTACTGTGTTGGGATTTCCCTTCCTATATAAAGGTGACACTTATTATATATTGGACACACAATATTGAATACAAGGAACAAGAACATTATTTGCTTCATTACTCAAACATTCTCTAATTCTCTTTGTTAGCTCATTTACATACATTTATTGCCTTCTATTAATGTTTCTTCATTTATAGCTCATTATTGATCATAAATAGCATACTCTAAAGCCTGAAAGTTTATAATAGATCTACCGACCATCTGGCGATAGCCCTGAGCCTCGACTTTGAGGACCCCCGAGGCCAACATCGAGCCTCCGATTGAAGGCATCACGGTTTGCTTATCTTCGTTTCCTTAACTACTTTTACGCTATTTATTCCATCTACACTTAGCACCAAATGCTTAACAACTAGCATTAAAATAGATCGCATATTATTAGAACCACTTAATCAAATATAATTGTAATCACCATTTTCAAGGTAAATAAATGTGTGTGTAAGTATGAAATTGCTATAGTCGGTTAAGACTAACACGGTGTGTTCACATTGGTCAGGTTCCGGTGTCGTGCTAACACAACTTGATATTCTGGTCAGGCTGAGGTCAGGCCAGGGGCATCGGAAGAGATTTGATAGCTTTAAAAGGTATAGCCCACCTACTTTTAGTGGCACAGCTGCCGAGAACGCCCAGGGATATCTAGAAAAATGTCATTGTATTCTCCACACCATGGGTAATGTGGAAGTGAGCGGAGTCACCTTTACAATATTTCAGCTGTCAAGCGCAGTGTATTAGTGGTGGAAAATCTATGAAGAAAGTAGACCATCTGATGCGATACCACCTACTTGGGCTCAGTTTTCAGAGATATATTTGAAGGATTTTATTCCCCAGACCCTCCGAGATATGTGGCACACATAGTTTGAATGGTTGCGTCAGGGCACCATGAGAGTGTCAGAATATGCTATCAAGTTCAATGAGTTAGCCCATCGTGCACCTACTTTGGTTCCTATAGTCAGAGAGTGGGTCCGTAGATTCTTTGAGGGACTCGATTGTGATATTAAAATATGCATGGCTCGGGAGTTGCAAACCGATACTCTATTTCAGAAAGTGATGGAGACTGCGAGGAGAATCGAGTGTGTACTAGGTAACGAAAAGAGTCTAAGGAGAGCAAAAGGTCTCGAAGCTCGGGGGGTTCAGTGGATTTTAGCTATGACCTATTATGGCTGGGGATCAAGCAATCAGTCAGCTCTATATGCACATCAGATTACTCGGGGTGCTCCAGTAAGTTCTTATATGACTGGGGAAATATCGGATATAACCGATAGCCTGAACCAAGAAAAGGTTATTGGGGTATCGATATCGGGTTACTAGGTTAACGGTTCGGTAACGGTTTTGTATTTTTTCACTATTGGGTTATCGGTTCGGGCCATGATTTTCCCAATTTCTTAACGGGTTAACCGATAAGACAATAAGATTTAATAAAATTAGGATTATACCCTTAAGTATATAAATACATCTAGGGCTTCATTATTCTCTCTTTTTCTCCCAATTTTCCAGCTGCATTCAAGATTGAAGTTTCACAGTTCACTCTTCGAACTCTTATTCGATTCTTGAACAGTTCTTGTTCAAATTTCAAAGTACAACCACATTCTTAATTCTTAGCGTAAGATTGTATTCCAAAATTACTTCTTTGTTAAGAACAAATTTCATTCCTTTGTTTTGAGTCTTACAGTAGAGTCCGATAATAAAAATATAGGATTTTTGATTATTTTCTATTCTTTATTTTGTGCACATGTTTTATGTCACGACCCAACCAATAGGCCGTGACGGGCACCCGGTACCTTACTCAACTGAATACCAACATAATGTAGATTTTAGTATCATGCTATCAAAAGTAAATGAGACAGAAAGGTTGTCGTTGGATGACTAGAATAAAATGTATAATACCAACTTATACATAAGACATACAGGTCTATAAGACCAAAATGATCACTCATATACTAAACATAGGCCCATAAGGCCATACAACCTTTTATGTACATGACATACGTCTACAAGCCTCTAAGAGTACATAATTGTCATAAGACCGGGACAAGGCCCCGACATACCAATCAATAAGTGTCCAATGCATACTAACCAAATAGGCATCTCCGGAACAAATAGAGCGCACCAACACCTTCCGCTGAGCTGATAGCTTACTTGGAGGACTCTCGACCTCTCTATCGGGACCTGCGGGCATGAAACGCATCGTCCCCATGCAAAAAAGGATGTCAGTACAAATAATGCACCGAGTATGTAAGGAATGAAAATCAGCAACCAATAGACATGAGAGAAACATGGAGTAAAAGATTCAACATGTATATCAGAATAGCTCTGTGAATCATTTAATATTGTAATATCATGCATATGCGTATAAATGTCATACCATGCATGGGTATATGCGTTCATAACATCATCAAGCCTCTATGGGCATCCCATCAACGTATACCAGATGATTAGGTGGTGGTGCATATATAATGTCGTAACCTTTTCTCATATCCCATATATATATATATATATATGCGTATATAACATCATCTGGTCATGGGTCAATGTAAATGAATACAATGCATATCATAAAATAAACTTTATCAACTTACATATTTTCTGAGACACGTGAACAGACGATAGAATAATATGACACATAGAGAATCAAGAACATAAGCATCTCTAGTATTTCTATGAATATAGTCATTTATGGAAATTGTACATTTGCTTGTTTCGTTTGTGACGTATAGATCACGCCAAAAGAACGAAGGGATAAACTTAACATACCTGAACCGATTCTCTTGACAATCCCTCCAATACACGTTGATAGCGACAAAATATGTAACGTCGAATCGAAGTAGGAAAAAATCTATATAATATTCTTTGAGAAAAATTACACCGTACTTCTTTAGAATCGCAAAATCCCATTGCTATAACATTACGTAGTCTTTTTATGAAATATTGAAGCCACTTCACGTTGATGATATGGTATTTTTGCTTGAAATGTTGTTGAAGATCCGTTTCATACCAAATGGAAATTAGAGAGGTCTTTATAACTTATATTGTGTGGGCCCCACATCTAATGACTAAGTCACATAATAAACTTAAGTGTGACACATCTCAATCATAACTCAAGAGTCATTAAGTTGGCTTTAACTTGCTGCCAAGCCCTCACTAATCACACGTGGATTTGTCCCCCTTAACAATTATCCAAATAATTACCCACCAAATTCAATTTACAAGTTAATCTCCTACTTAAAAATCCATCATTACCCAATTATCCACATAATTAAGAATTATCTCAAATTACTTAAAATACTACTCACGTTTAACACACTTTATACACCTCTCTATCATGGTCATGTGATACCTTGAATGGCATTAGTTCATAATTACCGGGTATTATAGCTTGGGCCGTATTTATCCCAGATGTCAAACTTCGACGAAACTTATTTCCTTTGATTTGCTTACCCTTTCATATGTACGAATTTACTTATCACTTTTGTGAAATAGCGTAATACTTATAATCCCAAAATAATCTCATTCCAGAACTTACGTCGATTAACTTGCGACAAAATTTTAACGTACGAGAATACGGGATGTAACATCATTTCCAAGATTTCATCAATTTACTTATGGCGTACTTCTATGTACGAAAAGGTGGGGTGTAACATCATTCCCCCCTTTGGAACATTCGTCCTCGAATATTGACTGATGCACTTAGCATTCTCATAACCCATAGCTCTTGCGAATTCTTTAGTACTCCTCTTGCCATCTAGGCGACTGTTCTGTGAATGAATTCTAAAGGCGAGGTCATTCCCCCCTTTAAGCCTCTTTCTCACACCACGACTTGTAGTCGAAATTATTTTAATCTTGTAACTGTTGCTACCTTCTATCATGCAACAAATATGACTCTAACTTTGTATGTGCGCCTATGTGACTCTTCTCTTATCTTTCCTCCATCTTTTAGCCGATCTCTAGGCTTCACTTTGTGAACATATACAAAATTATGTTAAGATGTCCCTCTGGGCGTCATTAGCTTTACTACATCTAATTAGGCCATACTATACCATAATTCTTACTTCGATTTATCGTTCTGAGGTCTGCTACCAAACTCCAGGTTACTCTCGTTGCTTAAACTATATGTATAATCTAAGTCCTTTAATGCTTGTTCATCACTGTTCATCTTAAGATAGATAGTCTAATCTCATCTCATACTTTGTAACTTTTATCCATCCATTGTTGATTGACTTTAATACTGATAACTTGATCACTTATGTACACTGCTGCTAAGGCTCACATCTCATCAGGGAACATTTGAAATGATTAGACTGATTCACTTGGGGGCGATATCATACTTTAATAATCGTATTTCATAGCATCTCGATGTGACTCACCTTATGTGGGTATCTTAATCCTGTACAATTCATGAAATCCCCCTTCTTTTTTTTCCAAATCATTACTCAGCCGAACGCCCAAATGTCACCCTTTATCTCCCACAATCTACACCATCATTCTACTTCCAGGGAAGCATTCCATCTCTTCTAAATGCTATTAGTCTTAGGCTCATTTGAGTTCATTCAGGCTATACTGAGCTTTTTATAACTTAGAGAAACCATCAGCTCTTCTTGTTTTCATGGGCTTAATCCCGAGGACTTATCCATTCTCGTCACTTTCTCAATAGCCTTTTCTTATCCTTACTCCTATCTTCCTAAAACCTTGTCGCTCTACCATACTTTAGCTTGCGACCTGCACATATCCATTTATACTACTCGCAACCTTCCTTCAACATGCTTGCACCATAGATTTCCTTGTGTTATTTTTGAACATCAAGCGAGACATCACATCGTCTCTAACTCTTCTTTACTCTATTAACTAGACCTCTCGATACGTAGAAACCATAGGCTGGAAGATATGCCACTGACGATGCCACTATCATTCCTGGATATTGTCACGACCCAAATTCCCACCCTTTGGGCCGTGACTGCGCCTAACGTTGAACCCGC